>JAZHYW010057633.1:0-30690 GCA_037355805.1 Ixodes ricinus
CCGTATCGCGTGTCACAAGTTGTATGTTACGACGTTGTTCTCTCGCTTTGTTGGAAAAGTTACGACCACAGCATTGTTGCACCCCCAATCGGCTATTTTTACTTTGGGCAGGTCTGCTGCTTACCGTAAAATACCGCGGAGGCGCCCATTATAAACATTTCCCAAACTTGGGAATTCTGCAAATATTACATTAAGTGCCTGATTTGACCTGACAAGCACCCATGTCTAGATTAACCCAGTTTTCAGTGACAGTGGGGTGAGTGCTTCTCCGGTGTTTTACGGTACATTTCAAACCTAAATATACAACTGAGCTGTAGGTATTGCATAATGAAACAAAACCATTATTTCTCGGATCGAGATGAACTTGGAGTCTGTTCAACAATGCAAGTTTGACAGTACAGTCAGCGCCCGTTTATAACAAATGTGGTTATAACGAAATAGCAGCTATAGCAACGCAGTCACTATTTCTCGTTCTCGTTTGCACTTTTTCAATGTATTTTTATTGCTTTTAGCGGCTTCCACGGATATAGCAAAGATAAATTTTATGATAATTTAAAGAATAATAAAATTCGGAAAATTTACCAAGTTCCAGACTACCGTGCCATGCGGCTGCGGCCGAGTAGCCACCCAGCACGGGCCGCAGACGTGCTGTAAAGGTCGCCAGTGGCAGCCGCTGCATCGTCTGCTCCCTGCTAGGAATCGGCTTTTCCGCATCGCACGTGGAGATACCCGTCGTGGCATGCCAATAGGGGCTTTCGGAGTGCCACTGACAACATACTAACGGACCGACGGAGAGAGCCTAGATTAAAGGGGGGAGCAACTCCAACCATGGAGAGTGTTTGCAATTTAATGGCGGACGCCTTCTGGGCAAATTGGCGCAGGTGTGCCTGCATTTGGTTGTCGCGTAGCCAGCGTGGCAAGGTAACCGAGCGGAGAGGCAGACAGAATGCTTTTGACTCCTTGCAGGCGGCAGCTCGTTTTGCAAACGCAACCCACAAACCAGAGCAGTTGCCCCCTTTCTTAGATGTAGGGTCTCGCACCGACGAAACACGACCTTAAACGCGAACTCGGTGCCGTGTGCCCTTTTTTGTTGGTTTCGTTTTCCGTGTTGGCGTCACTAGTTAATGTGGTCGCTCTCTGTGCGAAAGTTTAGCTTCGCTCGAGCACCAATTTGGCAAATCGTCGCCACTCAACGATGGCAAGTCGCGGCACCACCAACACCTTTACGGTGAACGTGAAGGCAATCTCCTTGAAACAAAAGCGTGCGGGCATTGTCGACGAAGTGCGCATAAACGTAAAGAATGACGTCCACCGCCGATGTCTTCGCGCGGCGGCCGTCGCAGCCGTCGACGCATTTCAGTTTGCAGCTCGCAGGATCTTTTCTCGATCGAAGCTTCGCAGTTGGCGAGAAGCGGCTCCGATCTTGCTGAGAGCGCATGCAGGAAGCCTCGACCGTTTTCTTCAGGCACAATAAACGTGTGCCTGATGGCCCATGTTATCTTTTATTTGCGGGTTACTCTTATGAGTTCCATATATAACGAAGAAGTGGATAGCGAAGTGATTTCAATTCCCGTTGACTTCGTTTAACCGGGCTCGGCTGTACTACACATGCGGTGCACAAACGGCCGACTCTGTCTCGACAATCCAACGGATGCGACGAAACGCCGTTCTCTTTTCAGCGCCTCCGAGCTCCGAAGGGGATACCGGCAACCCCGCAGTCCCGTGGCATTCCAGGCGGGCACGCCATCCCCTTCCACGTACGGCGGCTACAGCCCCATGACTCCGGGGCACCGTCCCCCCTTCAACCCCCAAACCCCGGGGCAGGTGAGTCGTGGACACCGTCCTTTGGACCGCCGAATACTCTGAGCGACAAAACTTGAGCTTTCGCCCATCGACGCCTGGTGCCGCCCCAGCGCTAGCTTCGGGGTGATGTGACTGTGTGCAGCTTTTCAAACTCTACCTCGTACGTAAGCACGGGGTTAAACTGGAACAGCTCAAGTAAAATGCGGATGTGCGGAGGAAATTTTCAATGAGAAACTGGCACTTGACGGAGCCCTGGAATGCATAGTTAAGAGCATCAGTTACCAAGCGCGGGCCCCATTTTCCCCATTACATTTTTAGAAAATCACTTGGTAACTTTTAAGAAGATAAGAGTTAGTTCTCAAACTTCGGCATCTGATTTGGACCTCTAGCGCTACATTTGGGCGGAGAATGAGCTTTGGGGATGCATAATTTATTTTTGCATTTGAGAAAACCCTGCGAATTTTTGGGGGGGAAACGCATTGTATACGCTTGCTGGACGTGATGGACGGGCAACTAGGAGCGCTTCTCTCCTGCCCAGGGATGGAGGCCCTGTCGGTGGAGTGGCAGACGATGGACCTGGAGGTGCGCATCAAGGACACGCACGAGGACGACGGCATGACCGGACAGACGGAAGCGCTCATACGGGGCATCTCGGTAAGCTACCGCCTTCATCTCCCTTTTGCCATCTCTCCCCCTCTTCTGCCTTCTCCTCCCAAGTTCTGAAGGGACCGTGAAATGATTTTTAGGCTCGCTGAGATCTGGCAAAGGCCAGACACTTGCGATCGCTTGGAGTCGAATTCTTATGATCTCTACTCTGGAACTGGATTTCACTAGAGCAAAAATTTTGAGGTTTTTACGAAAGTTTTTGAAGTTTGGCACTAGAGTGAAAGTTTTTGCATTATTAATGAGATCAAAAGTACACATTATCTATTACAAATGGTAATTTATTACTATGTAAAAAGTCTGGCGAGTGAAAAAGAAAAATGATGTGCGAGAAAAGAAGGAAATATACGGAAATGCCAAGTGTACAACGTCTAGTCGATAGATGGCCCAAGTGTTGGCTGAAAATGCCATGGACGAGGCTCAACTCAGCCAGTGGTTTTTTGGTAGTGCTTAATTCCACGAACGAGCTAGGGCTGTCCGAGTAGTTTGCGGCGCTGATTATAGATGGCAGCACCTGTTTTAGTTGGGGCATTTGTTTTTCGCCGCCTCTGATTTTATGCAATATACTTTTGAAATTTTATCTGTATTACTAGAGGAACAAAACTTCTAAATAAAAGAAATATGGCACTTTTAGGTTACTTTTCGAAAAAAAGAAGGGGCACTTAAGGGGTTAAGGGGTCGTAAGCAGTCGGGAGTGCCTGCCTTTAAAGTGCAACCCGTGCAGTGAAGAGGGGAATGCTTGTTAGATGGAAAATCACGTTGAATTGCACTTCGGTACAATGAGATTGTCACCATTGGACCCAAAAGGGGGAGGAGGGAGCAATGTGAAAGGATAAGGAGTCTCCTCGTCATGTGACCCTTGCACACGACGACAAGCTGCCGTTGTCACAAAGCACGGAAATAGCCGATCTCCATGAGAGCCAGTCAACGGGTAACCAACCTGTTGTTTGGTCATCTGTTTGACGTTTGTTTCATCTTTATTTTTTCCACCTGCATTTTATGCCTGTGCGCAATTTTTCTCATACTAACTTGGCTCGTTTAACCTGGAGCCTTCACTCCACTGTTAAGAGAAGCCTATGCCGTGATTGTAATTGAGGAAGACTGTGTGTTCTTGTGGCAGGGTGGAATGTGCTCAGTGTTCCTCCTCAAAGAAGACCGCGTACTGTCAGCATCCTCAGCGAGCACTTGGAACCCGTGGTGCCGGTTGCTAAAGACAAGGTGAGGAGCTCTTTGCTGGTTTGGTTCATGTTGAGTCATATGACCAGTTGAATTTGTTTGTGTTATTAAGGAATAAATGGTGCTGCAACAATACCGTATTTACACGAATGTAGGTCGACCCATTTTTTAATTTTTGGAAATCCGAAGTGGGGGGGTTGACTTACAATCGAACAAAAGCATTCCATTGCCGACAAAAGCGAAACAGTCGTGGTATCAAGAAGAACATCTAAACTTGTTATGGGTTCAGCCGGCTGTACCTGTAGCATTGCACCAATCTGTGAACTCATTTTACAAGATTTTTTTTTTTTTTTTTTTTTAATTTGCAGGGACGAGTAATATTGATAGCGATTCGCAAATTAGCCTGAATGTATCGTGGTGAACAGCGCACGGCGTGCCTGACTCCCGGGTGTAGCAGCACTTGTAAGACCCACTCCGGAATGGCCGCTGGAACAACCTCACTCTCCACTGCTGCTTTTTGCAGTTTTTCGCACGGTTCACAGTCGAACGTCATTTGATTGAGTGTTGAGATTATGCTGGAGCACCAACTCTGTGTTGACGTGCGTGATCCGGGCAGTTTAGGTTCTTGGTGCTTGTTTATGGCCGTTCTTCGTCCAGAAGCAACCAGCAACTGCACTGCTGGATGCAAGTGCGACCCGTCGGAGCGGGTGGTGCTCCAGTGGCGTCTGCAACGGCACAAGATCTTAACTGTGACGGCAAACAAAGAGGCTTCCGTGGGCCAAAGCCAGGATAGGTTGGGATGCCTTTCGAAATTAGGCGAGTTAGAGGTCACGCTTGCAACGTAAGCCGCAGAAGTGCGCTATAGGTCCCTACCGGTGACGTGCGACGCGATCACCGAGGAAGCACGGAAGACGCGGTCTGATGCTGTCATTTGCGGAGTGCGAGAGTTTCGTCCGGACACCGCCGCCGACATGCTTTTAGAACGTAGCAGTGATGACGACAAGAACGACAGCACCAGTGCGGACAAATCATACCCTCTAGTAGCAGAAAGAGTGAGAACACCAGGGAGCAGCTTGAGTTGTCCCGCCTCTAGCGTGAGCTTCCTAGTTTCGATAACGCTTGGCCATCTCATGCGCCTGTCTCTGTGCGTGCGCAGCCAAAGCACGCCAGAAGGCATCGAGCACGTGCTGGAGGCTGGGCTGTCGAAAAGACGCCCTGCCGTTCTCACGTGTTCGCCTCAAAAAGCACCCCTAAAGATTTTTTTTTGTGTGTGTCTTTGTGCAATGTGTTTGGGGGGGCGGGGTTGACTTACAATTATGTAAATACTGTATTTGACAGGCACTCATGGTTGAAAGGCAGAAAGCCCTTAGCATATTTTAGGTCTCACTTCTGCAAAAATTAATTTTATTTCTTTTTACTCTAGGGTGCACCAGCTGTGTGGGGTTTACTTAGAGTTCCTTGGAGCTCAGAGGTCCAAAAACTTAGCTTACAAATATTTTTTCATCGAGTTAAATTAGAACTATTCCTGCATCTTTTTTTTTTTATTGTTAAAATTTCGAGCATGTTGGCAAAAATTGAGCTTGTCACCATCAGTGTGATGGGGGATAGAAAGACGAGGACAAGATTAAACTTGGTTTTGCTTTACGAAGGATCGCGGTGGATTTCACGAGCCATCCTTTGCGATCCAGTGCTGTGAACGTATCACGTGACTGTGTCCAGCACATCGCCGTGCCCCCTCTCAAAGTTGATGTGACACCCGCGCAGGGTTGGATTGGCTCCGATGGCTCATATCATCCTCCCATTCGCTGCGAGGTGAAACAGAATATAGCAGCCGACGTCGAGTCTTTGTTTTTTAATGCAAAAGCATTAACTGTCCTATGGAGCAAGCTGATGTCATCTGCTTTGAAGCCGTGCCAAACGGCACCTTAGATCCTTTCTCCAAGTGAAGCCAGCTCCCAGCTATGAAACCATGCGAAAATCCTAGCCAAACAGCACTTAGTTTCGCCGATCCTAAAGGAGCGGAGTAAAGCTGATGGATTTCGACTTCAATCCCATTGGCTGGCGCGCGTCGACGAGGCTCCCATTGGCCACTGCGCGTCAGTTTTAATGACCACCACCCTATGGCGCTGCATGTCCATCAGCACGCCAGATACGTCCAAGGTCAGAGCGGTGAGGAGAGGGCGTGCTCTGCCGTTGCCGCAAATACGCTGCAGACGAAATAAGGGAGCGGAAGAATGACATGCATGCTTTTGCATTCACAACTCATAAGAAGTGCTTAGGTGTACCTCAAGCCATTTTGCTAACACTGCTTTTAAATTATTTTTTTTATGAGATTTATATGGGTAGAAATGTTTTTTAATCTTTTGCCTTTACATTCTGATTACAAATATCTGTACTCAGTTATGAAATAGCTTAATTAGTTTGGATACTTTTAAGCATTTTATCTGCAAAGATTATTTGCAAGGTTAAGACAAATTCAGCTATTAAAATAGAAAATTAACATACATACCTCGGTAAACTAGAAGGTCTATAGAATCCATTAAGGTATACTTGAAAAGTCTAAGATAACCCATAGTTTTTTAAGGATACTAAAACTTTTATTATAAGAATTAATTGTCACACAAAATGTCAGGCATATAAAAAAAATACTTTTTTAATTGCAAAAGAGTAGTGTACCCTTCTGTCACATGGTTTTCTGTGTGCATTAGGTAAGTGTAAGCGTTTCCCATGGCTTGAAGAAACCGCTGCTTCGCAACGCAGGTGAAAGTGATACTAGGGCGAGGATCGGGAGGAGACTGGGGAACTGCTGAGCATCGACCATCCCGAGGGGGTGGTCAAGATGGGCAACGGCAAGATCACCATGCAGCCCATGCGCTACCTCTGCAAGATGCACGACAGCTGAACCCACACCCCATTAAATGAAAAACTCATCGTCCCCCCTTGGGGCCCTTCACACTTCAGCCGGTTTGGTTCTGCGTCTATATGCACAATGTGGCTGGTCAAATGGGCAAGTCGGTGGCTGCTTGTTCAGTCGTAATGCCGACAAACACTCGTCAGCAGTGAAGGCAGGAAACATGTATATAGTCTAAAGTTTCGAGCCAGTTTTTTATATTGACAGGGATAAGTGGCTTTGCGGTTATTTCTTCCACTGTCGTGGGCACAGTTGGAATTTTTAGAAACCGACATGTTTGGAAACTGAGTCTTGACAGCGGAATACACAAAGGAATGGAAGACTGGTGGACATGGATCAACCAGCAAAGATAGAAAAATTTGTTGATGCCCACCACAATTATGAAAGGTCTTCCATTCAGTTGTGTGAAAGTTTATTTTCGTTGCTGGTACTATCGAAAGTTAGTGTTCTTGAAGGTATACTGACACCCAAACAGATCCATTTATTTTTTATGCTGAACTGTAATTGCTTGCCGAAGATTAGTTTTTTCTTGCAGAACAAAACATAATTTTCAATTGCAAGCATTTTTTTCTGAATTGTTGGGCTCTTATGGGTTGTGCTTCCATAAAAATCCAGGTACTCCTAAATGCCTTGTCAGTGTCTCTTGAAAACAAACATAGCCCCAGGGATCAGCCAACAAACTAAGTTGTTTGCTTTTTCGAACAAAACATCGAGTACCAGGAGGAATTCTCTCTACACACTAGGTTTTACCAGTTCATAATGAAGCCATTTTTGGATCTCTGATGTCACACAGTGCTTACCACTGGATATGTTAGTCCACAAAACTCGTTGGATTGACACATTTGGTGTCAAGCTCTTCGAGCCTCCAGAGGTTGTTTCAAAGATCGGTAACACAGCTTGCCTTGATGTGGCGGAAACAATTGCTTGCCTCGATTCTTAAATAATTAATTGAAGAAATTCCGAAAGTTGTAGGACAAAGGGTTGGATGTGCTGGTGTGAGAGTTTTTGAGTTTCATGCTCTAAGGTGTCAAGTTGGGTAAGCCTCTAGAACAGCTTCATATTCCTAAAATTTAGTTGTAACATGCAGCTGCCGTAGGCCGTATTCGATGAATACAGAATATCCAGGAAAACAACATAAAACCGTGTCTCTAGTATGCATCGTTTGCATTCCTTCATTTGGGTTGTCAAGCTCAAGTTGACTGTACATTGTGTTTCTTCTTCGTTTTCTTGAACTTGCTGAACAATATTCCAGCTGATATGTTTTTTTTTTTTTTTAGTCAGCTCATGCAAAACCATAAATTCTTTTAAAATTTCAGGAAACAGCTAACGCGCCACTTAAAAATTAGTGCTAGGCCCTATCATGCCGGCACTGGGTATTCATGAAAAATGTATGCCGAATTGCTAGGCAATTTTGTTGCATACGTGAAACGTTTGTGCTTAATCGCTCAGCGGTTAAACTTTATAGCCATACACGTTGGTGCTAGTCCGTGTAGTGTGGGATTAGTCTCTAGTGCTTAAACTCTGGTGTCTATGATCTTTGCTCACGCTGTTCACCACTGAGGTTCCACTCAGATAACCGCCTACATTCACTGCACTCTTTGTGACATAACGACGCATACTATACCTGGAATGACGCGATACCACTAACCACTCTTCCGTCAGTGCGCCCTCACTCAATCACGTGAACACTTCCTCCTTTCCCACCTCTAGTCACATGGCCTCCCCGTTAGCCAATCAGCGTCGAGCTTTGCAGTCGCTTCACTTCTTGGGTTGTGCAAAATGTTGAGCAACCAGCCTAAGAACGTTTCAGGCTAACAATAATTGCCACTTTTGTCCGAGTTTTGAGCGACTGGCTAATCTTCTATAGGGGAGAATGGCTGTATCCGGGTGTGCAAACGAGGGTCCGAGAAAGAGGGGAGTCCCTCATTTCCGTCTTCTTGGACTGTTTAGTTCAATCCGCGATTTGTGAGTTGAGGAGGAAAGCTAAGAAGGAAAATGTTGAAATTCCAAAGAGCGGCGCTGCTCGATGGAATTTGCTACGTCATGACTACGTAGCAAGTTCCCCAACATTGCTACATTACCCGCCTAATAGGCTCCGCATGCATCCACCAGGTACACATTGAAAGATTGTTTAATTAGCTTTAAAATTAATTTGCTTGTGCCTTTCAATGCAAGACTGGTGTTTTTGAGGTTATGCTGCAACATGCAACACATTCAAGCTAAAAAATGAGCACTGCAATTTCGTTTCCCTACACCTTTAAAAGAACACTGCCACCTCCCCCTCTTTTTTAATTTTTGTTAGGCGATTTAGTTTGGTGTCAGAGGACCACCCAATCAAACGCAACTGCTCGAAACCGAAACATGGACGGAGCCTCGGAGGAGAGAGTTGCCGGAAATCACGTGGCTATCGCTCCACAGTTTTCCGTTCTTCCGCTTCTCGGTCGTGTGAAGCAGACAACGATGACGTTGCTTGAACATTATCGTGCGATTGTTTCGCATTTATATCCCTTCCCCTCGCTGTTCTGTGCTGATGATCGATTGGTTGGTTCCACGAACCACAGTTCCGAGGTAGCAGTCCCACATCCGTCGCAACGTTGGTCCGTCGTGCTCCACTTTCGCGTCATCTGGGCCGCGGTACGCCGCCATATTGAGTATGGCATGTACACCTATTTCCTCTGATCTGTGCAACATTTCTAAAGCGAAAGCATTAACTGTCTCATGGAGCGAGCCGACGTCATCAGTTTGAAGCGCGAAAACGGCACCTTAAATCCTTTCTCCAAGTGGAGCCCGCTCCCAGCTATGAAACCATGCGAAAAGCCTAGACACGGAACCTAGTTTTGATCAAAAAAACTGCGCCGACTTGACATAACAAAATTAACAATTTAATCAAACGTTTCGTTTCCCATGCGGGAAACATCATCAGTGAAACCTTCAAGCAGGAATGAGCGAAAAACACTTCAACGGTCCTATTTGTCCTAAATTGTTAATTTTGTTATGTCAAGTCGGCGCAGTTTTTTTTATCATTATGAGTCCCGGCTTTTGGAATATTTTTGGAACCTAGTTTGCCCGATCCCAAAGGAGCAAAGTAAAACTGATGTTTTTTCGGCTTTGGTCCCATTGGTTGGCGCGCGTCGTCAAGGGTCCCATTGGACGCTGCGCGTCGGTTTCAACGATCGCTCACCCGATGGCGCTGCGTGTCCGCGAGGCGGCGGCTTCACCGTTCCACGCCCTAGGGTGCCTACATGTCTGTCTGTCTGTCTCAGGGTGAAGACATCCATTGTTGCCCTGAGCGCTCGTGTGTATGAAGCCACTCTACCACGCCCAAGGTCAGCGCGCCGTTGACCGCAGACGAAAGAAGGGAGCGAAGAGCGGCGTGCATGCTTTCGCATTCACAACTCATAACAAGTGCTTAGGTGTACCTCAAGCCTTCTTTGTTTTGTTTTTTTATCAACGTATCTGCAGTTTTTTGGAAGCCACAATAAATTGAGTTCATATTATCTTCTATTTTTAATGTTGAATATGTGCCTTAGATGACTCGCGACTTTGAATATATTTGGTATGCATCAGTTTGAACGCTACGCGACCGTGGAAAAGAGTGAGCGCGCCTGAAACCGGTCAATTCTCGACCGGCGGTTATCGGGTGGGAAGAATACTAATTTCGAGCCGCAAATTGTGTTCTGGGTAGTTGGGCTCTTGTCGGTCATGCTCAAAGAAAACCCTCGGAGATCATAAATACATTAGAAAACATGATTGCGCTTCAGGAAAAGGTCGGTGGAAGAGCAAACAACACAGAGCGCCAACTTTCAACTGTTTAATCAGAGAACATCGCATATACGCGATGCGCAACCGCAAAACCCTCAACCAATCCCACGTCCCGTCACCGATCGCAAGTACGCTATCTGTAGCTTTGCCGGAACGTTTGATGATGTCAGCCTCAATTATCTTTCTAACTGTCTTTGTCTTTGTGTTTGGCGAGAACAGTACGTTTGACGAATAAAGGTTCGCACTCGCAGTATAAGAGTGACACGAAAGATAACCATACCGAAATCCGTTTACTTTCTGGTTGTGCTATCTTAGTCTGTAAGACACCTGCCTGCCTGGCCAACATATTTCCACATGACAGTGGAATCTGATACACTACGCCCTCCGCGCACGCGACAAAGGGACTCCTGTGCTTCTTTAAGCAGCCTGTCGGTGCTCTGCGGAACGGGTCTGTCAATTTGCAGAGAAAACAACTTTTACGTTTACACGTTCCGCTATCTTTCCTAGGTTGTGCGCTGTTCGGTGCATGTGCGGCACATCTGCCACTTTCTGTCTCTCTTGGAGTGCATCTGAGCGAGGACTAACGTCCCTTCGCAGTACAAGCACAGCCTTTGGAAAACAGGCAGACAGCAGCGTAGTCTTGACAACCGGGGGATGACTACTTCCGTCCGCCATTTTATGGCCCTGACTCATAGAAATTCTATCGATTTCTCAAGAATGAGAAGGTAAAGTAACGTCATTTTGTGTTGTCGTGAAATCCGCTGGTTCCAGCGGGCAACAACCTCCGCCCATTGGCATCCTCGCTTGGTCAGTGCAGCGCGAGTGCGGCCACCGGACGTCCGTCTTGCATTGCATGCAGCGTAATTGCGTTTTTGCTAGCGTTGCAGAGGCTGGCGGCAGCGTGCTGAAGGCACGCTTTCTACTCGTTCGCCGTCATTCGCCGAATAAGTCTTTTAAAACCCTGTTTAAGCCGTGACACTTGCCGCTGAGAATACGTGGAAAGTTTTGCGGAAGCGCAGTGCCTCAGGAAAAGGCACAACTCGTCGAAAGCAAGTTTCACCGGTCTCGCGGTGTGATCAAAGCTTCCTTGGCACGCCAAAGTGCTGCGTCTCTGCGCCTAGAGCACTATATAGCTTCCACGGAGCAGAGTAACGCAATCCTTTTATCCTCGTGTTTTGCCGACAACATGGCCGACAGAGCAGCTCGGCGGGAGTCGCGTAGTACTCAGGGTTCTAGAAGGCCCTATGAGAGAACACATGGCGATCGACGAAACACGGCTGATTAAAAAATAAACGCCGAGTTCACACTTTTCGAAACTAGTCTGCCGTGAAGTTTGTAAAGCACTAAACACTTTATCAAAGTTTTCATAATGGATGCATGTGAACATTTTGAAGGCATTTTCCAAGGCAATGGTGTTTGAAGCAGACGATTCTTTTACGCTCTGAGATGGACTTTTTGGGTTGGCCGGAATGGGTGACGTTTTTGTTGTTTTTTCGCGCCTTTTTCGAACAGCGTCCGCCGCGCCGCGTCGTCTGCTGCATGATGCCGCTCAAACAATTAAAAAAAATCTTACGTGGCACACAATTTAGCGCAAATTATTGTAAAATGTTCATTTATTATGTCAGAAACTATTGTCGTTCCGTACATCCCCAAGATATTGAAGAAAACACGATTTTCTCACGTTCTCCATGCATTTGTGACCGGAGTTGGAACCTCCGGGCGTTCGCCGCTAGTCGCCGAGAGACGGCGTTCTAGATTGCGCTACTCTAGAGTTCCTGTATAGGCTCCCTACGGGAGCTAGAGTTGCGCGGTCATCCCCGTCGTGCCGGCTTTCCTGCATGGCACGGGATTCTGCTCCTCACGTGACAACTCGGCGACTAGCGGCGCCGCGTGTTGGCGGCGCCCGGCGCGCTTTTTTCCCCCTTTTCTAAAAAACAGGAAAGGAGGAAGAGGCAAAAGGCAGGGGAACGTACGCCGAGGCGGTTGCGACGTCGGCGAAGCGGTCGTATTGGCGGCTTTCCTGCACAATACTTGGATTTTACTCTTCACGTGATCCCATCTCGGCGAATAGTGGCGCGGTGGCACGTGGAAAACAGACGCGCAACTCTGGCTGCCGTAGGAGCCTCTACAGGAACTCTACGCTACTCTGCTCACGCTTGGATACCGATCAAGAATCGACGCCGTGTGGATGTGTTTTGCGAGGGCAATGTGCGTGAAGCCGTATGTGTCTCTGGAGCAGCGTTTTACTTTACTCTGACGACTGTATTCGTAACTTGCGGCACTCGCGGTCCAGAAACGAGCTTGATCTAGCGTCCAGTAGGGACAAAAGAGGGTAAACGTGCGTCTTTTTTTTTTTTCATCGTTGAACGGTTGACAGAATACCGCGCACAACAGCTCCTCATCACTGATCTGTGCTGGCTAATTAAAAACCTACTTAACTGCACTTGACGTTTGAGCACGGCTCGCCTGATTCTGATTGGTCAACAGATTGCACACGACCATATGGGCCGCGCTTCAAAGATTTTCATTCTCACTGTCTTGTACTTTTGCCCTTGAAAATCCTCCTTGCTCCATAGCGTTGCTCTATTCGTGCTGCCGTGTGATCCATTAGAGTAGATTTGGAACATAGCCATAGATAATAGTGCATAGCAGCAACCGTACAGACCCCTCCCCCTCCCCCCCCCCTTTTATTAATAGAAACTTGACGAGACAGCTGGACGATCCAGAACTCCGTGGCCGATATATGATACAAAGACATCTACGCGCGACACACCTTCAAAACTTTGCCGCTGTGCCAATTCTCGATCGGTATCCAACCGTGCGAAGGCACAAAGACTGCAGCACTTCGGCGTGCCAAGCAAGCTTTGATCACGCCGCGAGAACGGCGAAACTTGCTTTCGGCGAGTTGTGCCTTTACATACGGCTTCACGCACATTGCACTCGCAAAACACATCTACACGGCGTCGATTCTTGATCGGAATCTAGGCGTGCGAAGGCACAGAGACGCAGCACTTCAGCGTGCCAAGGAACCTTTCATCACGCCGCGAGACCGGCGAAACTTTCAGTCGACGAGTTGTGGCTTTTTCCTGCGGCACTGCGCTTTCGTAAAAATGTCCTTGTGTCTCTCAACGGCAGAGTCTCACCACTTACACAGGGTCTTAAAAAACTTCTTCGGCGAATGACGACGAACGAGTAGAAAACGTGTCTTCAGCACGCTGCCGCCAGCCTCTGCAACGCTAGCGAAAACGCCATTTCGCTGCATGCTAGATGGCCGTCCGGTGGACGCACTCGCGGAGCGGGGATGCGCGATCCAGCAATTATCATAGAAATCGGTGGGTAAAACTCTCTCAGTGCTGATGCTGGTGCCGCGCCCTCGTGGCACAAAAGGTGCCATCAAACTGCGGTACGAAAAGGGACAATCATGTTGCACAGTCGCTGCATTAGCTCATGTGGTCTCACATTTATTCGTTGACATTTTCTATTTTATTTACTTAGTTATTTATTCACTCACTCGTAAATACTAGTCACCTTTTTTCGTTTGGACATGTGGTGGAAGTGTGGCTTCTGCGCATTGAAGTGCTGTTTTCGGAAACTTTTTCGAGCTCGCGCGTCTTTCTTTCAAGAACTCGTGTAATGCGCCGTGGGAGGGTCACGAATATGTCCAATTTGGCCCTACGATTACGCGTCCATCTTTTTTTTTATAATTTGAAGCAGACGTTTTCGGACCCAGTGGTATGCACCCAAACATTTTTCCCCGATGCAGATGACAATCAACCAGTCAATCACTCCTTTATTTCACATCAGAAACTGATGTAGGCTGCAGGGGTAAAACGTCAGAAGTTTGACTTGACAAGGTCTCTGCAGCGTTACAATTGGCACACGGCGACATACCACATATCATATGTTAATATTTACAGTTTTCAGGCTTTAGCATTAAGCAAAAAAAGACGAAAATCATCAATTAATCACACGATCAAAGGTAGCAAATAAATAAGATATAGTAGGCACATGACGACATATTCAGGTACATGACGGGACTGTAAAGATAATAATCGTATAACCTCAAGGATAACTGAAATATTCAAAACACACGACTCCACATATGCAAGCGAAATTTTAGTACAGAAAAAAAATTCTAATTGTACTGAGATCCAGTTTCTGGATATTTGTCAAATTATGCTTCTGAAGTTTATTCGGGACAAGTGAAAGATTATACCTTAAGCATTTGGAACCTGTAATTTGTACAATTTATTGGTATTTTCCAATGGCTCCCCTCACGAACGTCGCATACCCTGATATTTGGTGTTAGGTTCGAAATATGTCAAAGGAAAGGCTCGTTGGAACGGAGGGCAGATCTATATCGTGTCAGTAAAGTATACTCATATAGGTCTGGGACAGTTATTAGACGTAGTTCTTTAAACAGTGGAGGTGTATGTGTATCGAAAGGAACATTGAGTATTGTGTGAACAGCTTTTTTTCAAGAAGGTGTAATTTGTTGATATTTGACAAAGATGTGGTACACCACACTAAATTACAGTAGTTCAGATGAGGTACAGAAATCGCCTTGTATATAAGCATTTTTTATGTGACGAGGCAATGCATTTCTGAATTGACACAGTTTCCCAAGCAATCTTAATATGATTTTTAACAGCATCATTAATATGAGAATCCCAAGACATCTGTTCATTAAAATAGACTGCAAGCGTTTTGACGTTCGGGACAATTTCTATGACTGAGGGGCCCAGGATAATATTAAAAGGAAAAGAAACAGTCTATTCTTAGGTTTAAAAAGGACAACCTTGCTTTTGCTCGTGTTGATTATTAGTGAGTTAACTTCACTCCAATCATACAGCTTCTCTAGTGAAGCATTCGCTTCATCAGCAAGGTCTTCTATTTTTGCACCTGAAAATTTTAGACTGGTATCATCGGCATACATGATGAAGGAGGGGGCTTTGCTGATATATTAACAATATTGTTTGTGTATAAATTAAATACCAAAGGACCTAAAATGCTACCTCTGCGGTACTCCAGCTCTATTGGGTAGGACAGAAGAACTGTGTCCATTTATTACGACATATTGTTGGCGAAATTTAAAGCACGATTGTAAAATTACTAAAGGTACACCCCGAATTCCGCAGAACTCGAGCTTTTTTTATTATGGTAGTATGGTCAATACGGTCGAACGCCTTCGACCGTGTCTAGACGACTATGAATAGAACCACTAAGTAAGTCACGCTTAGAGTATCGGCACTCCATTTTCCGATATTGATGTGGACGCCGCCATTTTGGTGTTCAGTGCAGAGCTGGCTCAGTTGGCTATCGTTACGATTAGAACATCCGACTTCCTGAGCTATTGATAATCTGTCCGGAAGCTCAAGTGACATCGTTTCGTCCTGTCGCGGGTTGTGTTAACATTTATGGAGGGCGGAAAAGCTTTTTTTGCGATTTTAAATAAAGCGTCAGATGACTGGCCACAGTGATGTACAACAAGGCTGAAGTGTCGTTCCTCTGAAGCGTGGCCTGTTCAGTAGCTTTAACCGCGAAGAAGCAGTTCAGCCACGCAGTGCGGTCGTCGCGAGAACGAAAACCGGATTCGTTAGAACTCTTCATGACGCGACTTCGCTCAATGGAGTGGAATAAGCAAGTCACGCAGGATGCACTGAGGGCAAGTAGGACAATAAATGGCCTAATTACCCCCCCCCCCCCCCCCCGTTTTTGATGACGTTGTAATTAATTCCTGATTCCCGTGCGCCTTCCGAAACTTGCCGTGCGGGAGGTTGGCTTTGCCACAATGCAGAAGAAACGGATTGGCTTCCCCGCATAATGGCAACCCATGTGGCGAAGCTAGATTTTCAGGGGAGCTTTCAACGGCGAGATTTATCGAATCTGCCTTATCGAACTAACGCAACCAAAGCTACTGGCGCGAGCGCGCGGCTTCATCTATGGTTTTGTTTGCGCGCGAACGCGTGCAAATGATCAACGAGATCAAGCCCCATACTCGCGCCAGTAGCTTTGACAGCGTTGCACACTAAGTATGAAAAAGAGTATTAGCGGCGAGATGTTTCGGTGGCGCCCTCGTTTGGTTACCTTTCGTGACGTCATTACCTTGTGAGCAACAAGTTCGATGGTGTTTGTAATGAGCATGGTGAAAGCCTGAAATCATAGCGCTCTCAAAGCAACACTGCCAACACCGTCAAAGTTGAAGTTCTTACATTCCTCTTATTTGCGTCGCTGGGAAATCCTTTGCTGACGTCATAGTCAGCATTCGGCCAATTGTGGTGGGCCGACCACAGCGACGCTTTTGATCGTTCACGTCGCCAATAGCTTGGCAAACATCTATAATACAAGAGTCAAAGAAAGAATAAAAACACTTAAGGACAAGGACAGACAACACAGTTCTTTCAACTAGCAACAAACATTTACTGATGTATCCTTCAATACGTACAATCCCCGTCCCTTATCCTATTTTATCTATAGTCCGTTGCAACTCACGAAGGTAGGGCGAAGGAAAAGAAGGCCGGAAAGGAAGAAGCTGACGGAACGCTGGAGAGGAGAAGAGAAACCTCCTCCTCTCTCCTGAGTTCCACCTGCTTCCTCCTCCCCGGCCTTCCTTTCCCTCGCCATACGTGGTTCAGTTGCAACGGACTATAGAATACAAACAGCGCTACGGACAAAGGCAACTAGTTCTGCAACTTTCGTTATTTTGCTAGCTGTTGTTGGAACGTTTGAACTCCCATCATTTCTGGACCTAGCCGATTTTTGGAGGCACTTGCTGCTGGTAAGCCATATAATAATAAATATAGCTGTCCTAAGGATTACTGTGCGCGCGACTGTATTGCCTTCATCTGTCGGAAATGGTCCAACTATCTTGAGGTTGCTTGTTATCTTGAGGTCAAACTACCTTCTTCTGGGGGCGACTGCATCATCCATCTTCATGCTCCGTTCGCCATTGATCTTGGAACTCTGCGTCATCGTCTGTCATTTACGAATATTCCACGTTTCCGATGGCATCGGGTAGCTCTTGCTGGTTGTGGAAGAAGTCCAGTTATGACGTGATAAATTGTATGGCTGTTATGTGGGTGGTATCGATGAGGCGCGATTGTTTTATCGCGAAGAACTTTTGGCGTGCTGGTAAGTAACGGGGATAAAGGGAAAGTGACATAAAGGACGAAGGCAGGACAAAACGTCTTTCTACGATTTCTCCTATCTTGGTTCTTTATGTCGCTTTCGTGTTATCCCCTTAGTTCTAGCGCTACGGCATTTTTCGGGTCTCTCGTGTTGCCTCCAGAAATGTCAATCTTTTTGCCGCAGGGTGACCTATTTGTCTGGAGAGTTTGGTGTTAAAGTACGGAATCAAAGCTGACGATGCTAGCAGACGACGTCAGCGTAAAGCCGCTTCGGCGCAGCACTCTGCCAACACTGGTAGCCTCCCATGGCAGCGGAAGTGTTCGCTAACTGGACTCGAGTGCGTCAGCCCGGCAGCGGCACTCGCATCGCCCCAGAGGTTCACACAGAAGCGCGTTCGCGTCGACGCGCTGGCTTTCACCGCGTTCCCGTCGCGGTGGCTTGCGAACGCTGGAAAGTTGAAGCGCGCTGGGCGCAGACGCGCGGAACGCGTCGACAACGCTTCGCCGATGATGACGTCAGCGCATCCCAAGTGCGACGTAGAGCAGCGTCAGGAGGGAAGCGAATCGAAGCGCCCCTTTGCTCCGCGGATTGCGGGCCCGGCGGCCATGGCGCCCGGACGCTAGGAGTGACGGGAGCGGTTTTTGCACGAGCGCCCGTTTTTTGCCGAGGATGCTGGAGATCGGAGGGGTTTTCCGAGCACCCGGGAGTCTAACGGAAGGAAGGTCAGTGACCCGGTCTTTCTCACCTTTACAAATCTCCGACTATTCCGAGGTCTAAACTCGCTTCGCTGGTAGGCAGGCATCCTCAGCGAGGGGGCGGGTCGGATACCCAGACACTTTTGGGGAGCGTTTCGGGTCGCACTGCTGCTATTTCCGCTTTCCCGGTTCAGATGCATTTGCAAGCGCAGAATTCGCGGATACATTTTGTACTCTAGATTTTCACGCGTAAAAATCTCCTTCCCCGCGCCCACGCGCGGGTCGTGAGAGACAGTTATTTTTTCAGCCGAAAAATGTCGACCAAATTTTCACCGAACTATTTCCATCTCCCTCAACTTGATCTGGTTTCCTAGTGAATTTTTAACGTTAGACGATTTAAACCGAGCTAAATTTTGAAGCCTGAAAAAATAAATGTGGCTTCAAATAAGCGCGGGGTCTCGAAGCTCCCGAAGCGATCGAGACGTGTGTAGGCTTCTCCTCGCGGCACTGTCTGTTCAGCGTAAGCCTCCACGCGCTCGGAGCTTGTGATGTTGGCAAGTTTTTGATGGGCGCCTCGCGATGCTACCGAACGTACGATGTTTCCAACTCATTCATTTATTTCTTTATCGAATTTCTGCGCGTACTTTTGCTCGTGGTGCCCACACACCGGGTGCCTGCGTGATTTTGATAGACTTCGCGGTGCCGACCGCGAGCGTCAAACCGCTCCAACGGAAGTCGATTTGCCTTCATCGATTTGGGTCGTCGTCCTTCGCCGCTTGTTGACGTTTAATAATGGTTCATTAATCGGTGTGCACCGAGCCCTTAATCGCTGTTGTTTCTGCTGGTTCCCCAACGAGCACTTCATAAATTACGCCGCGGCTTGTCCGTTCTTTTTGGAGCGGCGTGCCGCCGCCAGTCTGGCAACATGCACGGATGCAGCGAAATCCCATTCGTCTGCTGCTCGGTATGTTGGGTGTTGCTTTTTTTCAGCGCGATGTTCCTACGTGCCTGCGGTGTCTAAATCGTTCGTGTACTTTGCCTACGTCTTGCACAATCTTACCGGGCAGATGAAAAAAAAGAAGAAGAAGAAAAACAGTTTAGATTTCGACATTCGGCTTAGAGGTGATGCCCCGTTACGATGGCCTAATGACTATAAACGACAGCATTTTATTATTATTATAATAAGAAGCTGTCGTTTATATTATTCCCACGTACGTTTTCGTGGGAATAATATTCCCAGCTAAAGTTGTCTCTACAGCTCCTACATCTTTTTTTACTGTCCTGCAAACGTTGTTGCTGGATTAACCATTGCCTCGTTTGCCTAATGGTGCCGGTTTTTTTTTTCTGCGTTGAAATTATTGTACATTTTTATTTGTACGTGATTCCTTCTGCACCGAACAATTTTCAATACGTATCTTTGTATTTTCGCTCGCATATTTTTTGTGCCGCCTTACCTCCCTACAACAGCGACCACGATTGGGCGACGTAGGTACCCGAATAAACAAAATAAATATAATTGTAAGCAGTGAGAGAGTGCAGGCGAGCTGGTAATTAATCGACATCTTGTAAACCCTGAGATGGGGAACGATAAAAAAAACGGACAAACACAACAAAATTTTGTTGTGTTTGTCCGTTTTTTTATTGTTCCCCATCTCAGGGTTTACAAGATGTCGATGAATATAACTCCGTGCTTTCTCCAGGGTTGCTTACACTCCGTTACACTTTATTGAGAGAGCGACAGAAGCAACAAAAGCGAGCTCCGGGTGTCCATGCGTCCCTTCCAAGCACGCTCGCGCGCTCGTGCGGTGCAACCATCGTTCGGGGACCCTATAGTTCGGGTACACCCTAGTTCGGGACAACGTGCTCGCGCTCATTTTGTTTTTGGCTACCGTGGGACTCGTTTTCAGAAACCAACTGTTGTCACAGACCGGATGCGAACAGCATGGAGGTCTTTCAGGTTGTCCAGCGCATGCTTCGGTAACACGTGGCCGTCTCCTGAGCCTCATAGAAGCACGTGCACGCACAGCCGAAGCACCGCGGAAGGCAACCAGCGCGTGCTAAAGGCATCCGAGAAGGTTTTTTTCTCATCCTCTCCGTGGCTGTAGACCAAGTAATTAGACAAATCCTATTTTCAAAAAGTAGAGCTAGTTAGAACACACGCACACACACGCACACACACGCACACACACACACACACACCACACGCACACACACACCACACACACACACACACACACACACACACACACACACACACACACACACACAAACCGAATGTTTTACGCGCGTAGGTCTTTCTAAAAGACGATGAGGCTCGCCGAAACAAACCGCCGACCACGTACGTGCGTTTTAATTTTTTTTTTTTTTTTTGCTGGGAACTGATATTTTGCGCGGCTCGGAGAGAAGTGGTCCCCGTTGGCCGTTTTCAAAATCGTCCTCGGTCAGCTCATCGCGCGCCGCAGACGATGATTTCCAGCGACGTCGTCGTCGACGTGTGTTGCGGCGGGCACAGACGACGCAATTTTCCTAAGTAGCCGTCGGATAGAAGCTGTCTGGAGTTTTGCTGTTTTTGCAGGCCTCAGAAATATGGAGCGTCTGGTATATATATATATATATATAGAGAGAGAGAGAGAGAGGCCGTTAAGATGGGTCGCATGCCGTACGGAAGCGCTCCTGTCAATACTGCCGAGACCATTAAATAGATGCTGCCTGGAAATTTCCAATCACGTCCGCTGCGGGTTTATCACGGAGTGGGCTGGTTTCGACACCAGGCGATTTTTATTTGTCTTTCGCCATGTTAGTTTTGCTTGGTTGTGCATCGGGTAGTCGTAGTCGCTTCCGACACGCCGTTATCATAAAAAAAAACCGCTCGCTTACATTTAAGAGAATATTTACGAGCATCTCCGATCGCTATAAAAACAAAATACTGTCCCAGTGAAGAATGAAGGGATTCAAAGTCGACCCCTCAGCGACATTCGTGTTCTCAAGGACGGAGACCGAACTTTAAAAAAAATATTTATCTATCTATATATAGATATATATTCCGTCTCCGTCCTTGAAAACACGAATGCCGCTTGCTCCCCCCCCCCCCCCCCACACACACACACACAAAGAAAAATATTTTTGTTTTCTTTTTTTCTCCTGTTGGAAATTTACCATCGGACTAATACGAGTTTATATGTGGAAACGCAGTTATTTTTGGAGACGAACTCTACGAGGGATATCACCACTCTGGAAGAAAGCATGTAACGTATTATTTTAGTGCCTCTCCGACACAGTAAACATGTGGACCAGCCGGTACTCGCATAATGTATTTACAACTAAAAAATCCAAAAGTCGTTGTTTTTTTTTTTTCCAGTTTTGAACACGCCGCCTCATGCTTTCGATGCAGTTTTTTTTTTTTTTTTTTTTACAGTTTGTTGATTTTATTTGCGATTTAGGTTCGTTAAGTTAGTGAAGATCTTATTATTTATTGTTTTGTTTCTTAAGTTTTTCGTTCGCTTAAACCCTTGCAGAAGGCGTTCGTTCTCAAGCAAATGGATAACAACTTTCGGTTTGCTTTGTGAACCCTCGTTATGGTGGAACGCGTGAAACTTTGAGATCGATTCAATCTGCAAAGCACGAAATTGAACCATGTGGCTAAGTTCACCGGTTGAGCC
This sequence comes from Ixodes ricinus, assembly GCA_037355805.1. Classification (NCBI taxonomy): domain Eukaryota; kingdom Metazoa; phylum Arthropoda; class Arachnida; order Ixodida; family Ixodidae; genus Ixodes; species Ixodes ricinus. Next base: position 21,798 of record JAZHYW010057633.1, read on the forward strand.
ACCAGAAGACCATCAACGCCGATAATACGGGACATTTTAATCGTCCATAAAAAAGTAAAATGTCTAAAAAAAGTGCAGTTTCTTTTTTTTTCTTTTTTAAGGCGAAAGCTTTACTAGTTTTATTCCGCGAAAAAGCAGCGTCGTTGTGCACGAAAGATGGCCATAAAAATACATCATCAAGCACGCTCCGCTCAATCGTATGCTCAAGGACGATGCCGTCCTTAGCGTCGCACTTGATGTCGTCCTAGACGCTGTACTTGGCGTCGATCTCTAAGGGGTCGTCCTCGACGTCGTGCTAAACTTTAACACGTGTAGAAACATTACTCGAAAACATTTGTCCCGCGGGACTATAATGCCTTTCGCCTTCCTACACGTAAGCAGTCTAGCGTGTCCTCCTGCAATTTTTTATTGGCTCGTAAGTACTATGTTTCAAACTCCGGAATATATAAACAGACTTATCAATGCTGAATGCTGGGCTAGTTGGTATTGGTCTTGGGTTGCCAAAGGCATGGTGGCGCAACGTTTATAGATACTTCTCCAGTTCCCGAACTGCCCCTCTCCAGGCGGGCGCGACCGGTCCTAGGGACTGCGAGGGCGCTGCGATCGAAGCTTGCGCGTGTGTGCCGGCCAGGCCAGCTCCGGTTACGTGGTTGGGCTTGCATTTTCGCTCGCTGTTCGCGCTGTTTGTTACGTGATCTGTTGGTTTTCTGCCCTTCGAGTGTGTGATTGCTTTCGACGGTTTGTAGATACGACGTTCGTTGTGACGTGACGTATGCACTTTTTCGCACGCAAAAGTGCCAAGAAAACGATAGTGCCATAAGGGCCCAAAGAGAAAGGAGAAAGGCCAAGCTTGTATAGTGGAGCTTTAAGCGTGGCAGGCTTGTTTTGCGCGTGATTTGAAGCCCTTTTTATTTTTTTGCGAGTTGGCAAAATAAAATTGATTGTGTTATGGCTTGTGTAATGTGTTGTGAATGAGCAGTTTCTGTAGATACTTTACTAAATTGCAAGTTGAGCAAATCTTCTAAAATAGCATAGGTAAGATCGATATATTTTGATAAGACAAACAAGAAAAATGCCGGGACAGCGCGATTGCGACGCGCAGCTTTTTTTTGCGACATTAAATCACTACGTGCGTTCTGTGAATATATGGAATAAATTCATACCGACCGCGCGAACGACCCTCGTCTCGCTCGTTTTTATTGACGACGTGAGGCAACAAACAGTAGTGACAACCGCTGCGGTGAAAGGCTGAACCGCTTGCATGTACGTATTATTTTCGGTGTTACATCTTTTGCAAGTTACCTTCTGTTCAAAAACGGCGAAATTAAAATAATAGCGCGTTACTCGCGAAAATCAGCCGAGATCCCGGGCTGCAGTAGGCGTGCTGAACATTGCGCGCAAGGGCGGCGATCGTCCTGATGGCGAACCTTCGACCGCAGCGTTGCGGTGGCGGGACGCGCAGGTGCCGCCTCCTGCCCACAGGCGCGCTGAGGAGATGGAACCGGGAAGTATCTATAAACGTTGGTCGGCGCTTATAGACGAGACAACGAAGAGAAGACGACAAACGCGACGCTCGTGCTTTGTCGTCTTCCTCTCCGTTGTCCTGCGTCTGGCGTGCCACCGTACTCTGGCAACCCAAGATATAGAACAGATGCTCTGTCAAGTCGGCGTTTGACCACCAGGTGGAACACGGCGCGTGCTGCGCAAAACCAGATTTGCAATAGTGACTCGTCGCGCATGCGCCGACGCAGCGCCACCGCAGCGGCTTGACGTCACTGCCGCATGTCTCTGTGTGCAGCAACGTTATTAGATTAGCTCGGTTATGGAACTGCTCATAGACGCTGCTTGCGGGATCAGTACCCCCGCCTCTCACCGCGGCTCGCCTCCCGTCGTTCGAGCGCCACACGGCTGCTACGGTAACTACAATGGAATCTATATGGATATGACGTTTCCAGCACAGCGTCTGAATGGCACTTCACCGTCGTTCTATGTAACACACCCTTTTGAAACGAAAATCAGATGGCGCTTCAAACGACGAGAGGGTGAACTGAGAGTGAGAGGGGAGGGGGAGCGCTCCCCTCACTCCTCAGTTGCGGAACTCCTCCGCGGGAGTTCCGCAACTGAGGTAATCTGGTAACGTTGCTGTACGGCGTGCAAGTTCGTCCGCTCTTTGGGCACCTCGAGCGATTGTTTGCACTATCGCTGTTTCACCTGTAGTATGGACTAACTGCGAAGGCTGCCCGAGCGCGAGCGGCTACCCTTGATTGCCCTGACTGGAGCGCTCGCTGCACGAGCGCTTGTGCTGCCGCCGAGGCTGTCATACAAAGCAACCAGCTCGCGCTTTTAGCATGCGGGGCTAACAGCTAGTTCATGCTAAGGTGAGACGAAGTATATAGATGGGCCGCGTGCCTTTGTTTCCCCCGAGCTCCGTAACGATGGTGCACTTCCAGCATCGAGTATCGCGCGTTCCCTGCGTGTGTTCCGTGTTGCTCTTTTCTTCGTTGGCGTGCTACCTGCCGCATTCCAATGTGTCGTACCTGTTCTACCATCGCCGAACCGATCACGTGCACGAAAGACCGAGTGACCCGCACTTTTCACGGTCTTTAATTGGCCGCCGTCCACTCGTAGCGCCGGCTGCGTCTGGACTTAAAACGGCCTCAGCTTTCCCATTTGGGTGCTCGGAGAGCCAATCACTGCGGCCTACGTAGAGGCTCAGTGGATGACGGCTACAAGACCCATTCACACCTAGAGTCACTCTGATGTATACAAAGGACACGCCATCAGCTCCGAGCAGCTTATTATCGCTCCATCGCCACACTAGCTGACCAGAAGGGCTCAAGAACGAAGCGAGAAAAAGTGAACGTAGAAGCCCTTACTGGCCAGAGTTTGATTTGTTTAGCTACCGATAGCAGACAGCGCATAAAAATGGCGAGCGCCGTGACGTTTCGCTTTCGGGTCGGCTAGCTCGTTCTCATTGACTCGTGGCGTCGGCTCCGCTCCGACTTGGAAGCCCGAACGAAGCGTAGTACAAGGACATGTTCTTTCCACGTCTGCATTGTTTTTTTTTTCTCTGAGCATGTCAAAGTGTCACACTGCTAGTGTGCAGACGTTGTCTGAGGCCTGTTTCTTCCTAGTATGACGGCCCTGTTACACCGGTCGTCACAAAACACATGTTTGGTGCAAGTTTCTTCGGAATTTATAGCATGAACCCGCCATCAACCACCAACATAAAATAAAACCTGCGGTTTGATGGCATGCGTACGCACTGCAAAAAACGTTCGGCAGAGACATTTAAAGACTGTTTACGGGTAGGAATGCGAACTCCCGGCATCACAGCGAATGCAGTGCGCGCACGTGTTCCTTTCGCACACGGATCTCCGGCGGTCACATTGCGCTACCCCACTGCGCAGGCGCGGCGAACTCGCCGGCTTCACGAAGGCTTCCGGGAGAAAGCATTGCGTTGTTGTGCTTTTCTTTGGAATGATCGTTGGAATTGCCTGTGGCAAGTCGTCCGGAGGCCAGAGATGCTACAAACTCTGCATGCAGCAATTTCTCATGTGTCCTTTTTTTTCTGTCCGCTACAACACAAATTAGATTTCAGTGACACGGATTTCAGTGAAATCGGACATTCTTAGAAACTACGCGAACGTCAGTCATAAGAAGCTTTGACGTTGGGGCGCTATGAACTTTGTCAAGTCCGTCTTGAGTTGATTTATCTGTTTAAATGATTGTTTGGGTTTATCGGATGGTGACTGTGATTCAAAACTAAAATCACTGGCAGAATGAGAACGGCAAAGGCGCGCCTTGGCACGCGCAATTTATTGCGCGTGTTAAGATTGCTGTTTGAGATAATTCTTGCAAAAGTATTGCGTTCTAAAAAATAAAAAGAAGTTGGGGATTGACGTGAGGTTTTTCTTCGAGTTTTGATTCTCTTGAACGATGAATTTATTAAATTATCGTGTTTCTGCGCTGAAAGTACAAGAGCTGAACGGATTATCATAAAGTGAACCAACTGTGGGATCCTTGCATCGCGCTCTTGCGCAGATCATATCCATACCACACGATTATCACGGGACTTTCATATTCACTCTGACTATGTGTTTTACCTGTCCGGATCCACACGTCGAGCTTTCCGCTCATTGATTGGCTGTCTTGCCCTCTGCTCTTTTTGCAAATATTGGGGTCAATGATGGAAGGAGCTGTGACAGTACTCTCACGATATACCCGAAGTAAAAGTAAAATTGACGCACTTGTCGTGCCAAGATTTTGATGAAATACCGAGTTTGCGTAGCTTCTGTTACAGCGATAGCTCTTAGTGGGATACTCGCGGTTATGCGTCGTCGACCGCGCTTTCGACGCGAGGCATTCTTCGGCACTCCGCCAAAACATTCCTCGGGCCGTTGATAACAAGATAGCAAACAAGCGAGATAACATGCATGGTCATGCATGGTAGCAAGATAACACGCATGGTCAGTAAAACAGTCCCCGGCAGGGCAATCTGGCAGCGCAATTGGATAAGCGCCCGTGTGATCCAGAATTAGCATAAACAACGATTCTCGGGAGATACGCGGATAAAGCTTCGAATTGCATTCTGTATCAAAAAGCAAGGGGAAAGCAAGTGCGTTAGTGCGCCCTCAATGCAACTGACAGATACAGAGTTTTATTTTCTAAGCGAATAGCGAAAAAGATGCTATTAATAATGTGCGTTTGTTTCAACAAACCTTAATTTGAGAGTGCACTCTGTCTTGCGCACTTCCTTGTCCCTGTTTATTCGGCACTTTTCGGTTTAGCACGTGAGACTATTTGGCACGTAAGTGACGTACTAAAACACGCTCCTTTCTTACGCAGACAGCTAAAATGTTCTCTACTTAATACACCCTCATTGGTTCCAAAACGCTACGGAATTTTCGTCCGGTGTGTTACTGAGTTTAATACGAAACGCCTGTGTATACTCTATGTTACGCGCTCGCACCTTTACCGTTCCTTCGGTCCATCTGCTCCGAAATGACACCTTAGCGGCTCCGACGTTCACACCTCAGCTGTCGCTGCACGTTTCACCTTACGGGTTGCGTAAATGTTTACAATTTTTGTTTTACCAAGTGCTTTTATGAATTAAGTAAAAATAAAATATTCGTTTTAGTCACAGGCGTGTACGTCGCGAGTTCCCAGAACTGCCCTTTGTACAAATGCCGGTCCTTCGTTCGCAAGGACGTTTAAATAGGGCAGGACCCGGCATGACGTCACACCCAGCGACGCCGGAAGAACAACCCAATCCCAGACTGCCCCGCGCACCGACGCTCTCTCATCCAAACTAAATTCAACCATGCTCCCATCGGTCTGCTCTCCGCTCGGCCGTTAGGCTTAGGCTGCGCCTGCTCCGTGCCTGCGGTCTGCTTCGTCTGCTCGCTGTCGCGGCTGGCTTTCGATTCAATCGGCGCGCCAAAAGATGTTTCGATGCGAACCTGAATACTCATCACGGCGGAGTGAAACCAACATCTTCCCGCAGCGGCACTTTGTACGGCTTTCTCAACCCGCGATGCCCTTCTCAGCACGACACACACCACAGCGCCTTCTCAGCGTTCGTGCCTACGATGACTGACTCGCGATCGCTGTCCAGCCGCGCTACGACGACCCGTTCGAGACGACGCTCCAGGCGCGGTGGCGCGGTGTCGAGAGCGTCCGCTACACGCCGACTTCCTAGTCCAACTGGTCAGGAGTGTTGGGCTCGAAATCTCGCCTGTTCGACACCGATTCAGTCGGTGCGTCGTCCTAGAGCGTCTCAGCACCCTGGTCACTTACTTTCTGCCGGGCAGCCAGGCGTTCGTTTATAATAATCTCATCCAGTCCGACCACACCGGTTTAAAAGTCTCCCGTTAAGCGCTGTTTCAAATAACAGTGGGTGCCGCCATTACTTTCGGTGCACACAATCGCGTTGCCACGGAAATGCCATGGCAACGAGGGTTGTTTGCACCAGCTTAATGGCGGCGCCCACTCACCAGGCTTCCCATTGGTCAAGAAATGTTCGTCGCAGCTCGTGGCCACGCTACTTCCGTTACACTTCGCTCCATGCATTGGGGATAGGGACGCCACCTCCTGCCCATTATAACCTCCTTGTTCGTTCGCCTTCCTCCATTTGACTATATATATCTATATATATATATATACAGTATATATATTTTACATAGGGTTTTGATTAATTTTAATTTTACAGTCCCAACACCCGCACAAAGGGTAGAGAGAAAACAAATACAAGTTTTCTTACATGGCGTTCGTGCCGGCTCGAAATTAGTGCTCTTGTTGTGCACTATTTTCCGCAGCGCGCCGAGCGATTTCGTTCCGCAATCACGAATTCTCAACAAGCGCTCCGAGTCACGCCAAGGTTCGAAACGACGGCTGGCTGTGACCTTATGAGTTGCGCGGACCTTCATGCTTCTTGATGTCAATCAATGCCTCCGTTCTGTTATTGTCGCAAACCGTTCTGTTCCGCGAGTGCCTTCTTTTTGTTTCCTTCTTCGGGCGTACGTCGTAATAGCGCGGCCGCCTCGACCTCGTCTTGATTTGGTCGCCGAGGAAAAACGCGAGGCGAGCGATTGTTGCGGACCCTTTGTTATTTGCTCTGCACGTTCTGCCGAGAATGCTAATGGAATTATTTACGTTCGTTCTCTCTTTTTTTTTTTTCGGTTAGAAAACAATATATGTTCCTGCTCCAGTTTCTTTCCCATTTCGATTTCTCGTTCTTAGAGGGTAAATTTGTTTCCGTTTTTGTTTCTGAGAAATTTGCTTTTGTTTTCGGGCACATTTCGGCTGGAGTTTTTGTTGTCCTTGGTTTGTTTCGGATGACCTCGAGTGAGTTACGCTTGCACAGTGGCCATGCACTTGAGGACAGACGAGTTTGGTACCTTCGAGAAGGGGAGGCCTTTTACTGTGAAACGCTTCGTGGCAAAAAAGAAATATCATGTAGCAAAACTATGATGCTAAAATACGCTAGTTGGAAAAAATTCCGGAGGTAAAGAAAATTGCGTAAGGGAGTAAACACTTTCCGTAATGCTCGCCTCTTTGTATACCCTCGCCCCGACTCATTTCGCGAGACTGGTTCAATGTCAGGTGCCAGGGTTCCGTGATTAACATCGGCATCGCTCTTAAAAAGTCTCCCAGTCGGTGGTTTTCTTGTGTGCGTCGATTCATTCGTCACTGTTTCCAGCGAATATTTACAACCGTGCATTCCAATGATTTACATGACCCCTCAAATGCGTAGAGCACAGAATCTTATAAGTCTTACCATGCTAACACTTCCTCAACAGGTTGCGATGCAATCCTTGAAATTAGTAAATTTGTATGAAAAAACAAAACAAAAAATGGGGGATTGACATCATGTGAAAACGCCCTATAAACATACGCGCTGTTTACAAACGGGTCGGCGTTTCCCCCACCAGAAACTAGATTCGTGCGTTGCCACTGCGCATGCGCCGTAGCGACAACAGCGCCACCGCGACGTCGTGACGTCACAGCGGCTAAACCAATCACGCCTCCAGAGTGCGACCGAACAAAAAACGTTCAGCCTTTCCACTCTCGTGAAGAAGGAAGACCAGCGGAGCTGCACTCGGTACACTGTGTGCTTCTTCTTCGTCGTCGTCTGTTTTTCGCGCCGTTTCCTACGATGACACCCCCACCAACGCGCCCAACTACCCATTCTTATATTAGAGCTGGCAAGGCTGCCGCTACCTACGAGGCGTCGGCCGGAGACCATACTGGTTGTGGTTGCCCTTACCGTCGCTTATGATGACGGCGGTAGCTGTCCAGGCAGGTTTGTGTCGACATACACGGACACGATCCTGGGGAACCCAGCTCGCTCAGCAGCTCCGCTACCTGCAAAAGCCGCGGCAGATGATTAACACGTCGCGTAGAGGAGGCCAGCGTGGGTTCCACCTGTGATGCCGTCCTCGGCTGTGTTTGTTCTTTCGTTGGTAAATTTTAGTTTTTTGCTGTGTTTTTCCTTCTCTGCATGCGTCTATCTTTAGCTGTGTACTTCTGCTAAGTCTTAGCCGTGTCTGGAGTTTTGTGTCTGTCTATAACGTCCTCCCTGTTCACTCCGAAGGCTATTACGGCAATTTGTGCCCTCGCTCTCTCTCTCTCTCTCTCTCTCTCTCTCTCTCTCTCTCTCTCTCAAACAAGAAAAAAACATTGTAGTTATTTTTATTTATTTTTTTCTCCGGTGATCACCCCTTCTCCCTGTTTACACGGAATTGAGACGCGTGCCTGGGGAAGGCCAGTTGGATGTGCTTTTTTTCGTATCGAGTCGGCGCGGGACATGTTTCGGCGGTGCACTCTCGCCCGGCTCCTGAAGAGCGCGATCGCCGCCGTGCAGCACTGCGCGCGCCGTCGAGTTGATGATCGATTAGGGAGGGGGCCGCGTCTCGTTGCTCCCACCTTTCGCCAAACAGTTCGACCAGCGGGAACCGACGGCGGGACTGCACGCCGATGCCCCGTAACCCGGACGCCTACCGGTTATAGCCGCCGTCGTCTGTCTTCCTAGCACGCCGCCGTGAGCTGCTGGTCGCCACGCCGCCGCTCGGGTACAATTGGCGTGCGTTAAAGCGCAGGAAGTATGTTTTTGTTTTAAACGGAACTCCCTAACACCAAGAAATTCGTCGGTCCGTCCGTACATTTCCCCGCCAAATTTAGCGGGAAAATTGAGGTCACGTGGCCTCGACCTCACCCGGCACATACGCCAGTTCAGTTTCCGTGTCAAAATGTAGATGGAAGACAGGAGCGCCATACGCCGTTTCAGTTTCCCCGCTACATTTAGCGGGAAAAATTTTCTAGGGTTCTGCGATTTGATGTCAAGTCACGTGATACCGTGACGTCACAGTGTGGAAATCCTGGTGTCACGTGA
>JAZHYW010057635.1:0-67637 GCA_037355805.1 Ixodes ricinus
GGGATTGTCCGGTCGAAACCGGAAGTACTTAAGTTCTTGCGCTCGTTACGTCGAGGGAGCCTTCATGTAGAGCAAAGGTCATTTTTATTTTGATATATGATCTCCCGTTATTAATTAAACCGTTCATGAGCCTATGTACGAAACTGCACCCCGAATTTCGCCAGTGGCAATGGCTGGCATCCCGTAGGTGCTGCGTGATGTCACAAAACGCAAAGGTTTGTCGGATGGTCGGGAGGTCAAGCGTTGGTCGATGGATGTCTTGTGTTTTGTTTCGAATTATATAGTCTCCTAGGCCGTACCCTACTTAAATACGGTTCTTTATTGCAGTTCCCAAGCATGCGCAAAATAAGTCACGCCTGTTAGCAGGAAATTACTCGCAGACAGCCATAAGCTTTGAGCAACAAAAGCTGCTCGCGCAAACACAACTGCGACGGCCACCGACCGAACTATAGGGGCGCTTGCAAAGCAAAGCGCATGATTTCGCCTCTGGAAGCGGCCCCTAAGTACGCGAAGCGGGCATCTGGGTACACATGCTCAGCGGATCCACTGATCGGTGATGAGGCGCTGCGGGTCGCTCCCTCAGAGGCGAGATGTCCGCGGGCCGAAAACAAACGGCGAATGTCACAATGCATGTCGTCACTTGACTGGACGAGCGACAACGTAGCCACGCTCCATTTTCACACGCGGGTCAAACAGAATCGGGCTGAACGCAATACAACCAGTGGCGTCAGAAAATAGCGGCACCCGGGGCAATAGGCCGCCGCGACCCCTTTCCCCCCCCCCAACCCGCCTTTCGCGTGGCCCGTCCCCCCCCCCCCCCCCCAACCCGCTCTTGCGTGGCCCGTCGCTAACGCCCCCCCCCCCCCCCCCCCTCCGTCCCTCTTGAGACGCCGCTGAATACAACTTCTGGTATCGTTTCCAGGTGGCCTTGCTGTTGGTTTCGGTTTCGCCGCATAACCGAAATTGATAAATCCGATTTGAAGGAGGAGCGGATGGACGTAGCTTATTATCGCTGGCACAGCATCACCTCAGCTTACGGAGCCTTCTGTCCGCTGAGAGCTCAGCCTTTGCGCCCTTTGTGAGATGATTGCTGCATAAGGGATTCCCGATCTTGATGAAACTCTAGGCTCATGCACGGCGACGATCCACATCGCTCGTCACTGCACGTCTCGCGCAGAAAAGTGTGGAACGTCATGTCTTTGCTCACGTTGCCCGGTGGTTGTAAAAATCTAACCGCGCAACAAAAATTCAATCAACTACGAAACAAGTCGAGCACAACAAGAAAAACGAAGCACGCTGAAGCAGACAAAACGCTGCTTTGTGTTTCTGTGACGTCAGAGCTTCAATGTTGCCAACGAAAGCTATGCTTACGCTAGTATGCGATTCGAGCGGCACAACGACTTACTCACGCAGAGGGGCACACAAACTTCAGATATTGCACGTACGATCCGTCTCGAGGCAGAGAACAGTTGATATTCAATTGGTTTCTTCGAACACAAAATTTGACCGGACAATCCCTTTAACGCTGTATCGTCACCATGAGGTACGCTCGCAAGGTGCGTGCAAGTTTTCTCGTTGTAATTGACCTTTCAGCTGGTAACTTTTTGAAACTGAATTTCTCTTAATATTGATATTTTGAAGTGGTGACATTCACTCGATTTTATCATCTAGAACACTTACTTGAAGGCTCATTTCCACCGCCGGGCGTGGCTGGAAATTGTTGGAAAAGTAAGCTCTATCGTTTTTCCAGAACCGCGATCTCCTGCGCGATACCAGAGAGCCGTGAACCTATGTTGACCTTCACAACGCGACTAGATTCTTCTTATTTTTAAAATTAGTACTCAATGTAGCTGGAAAGAAACCTTCAATTTCCGTTGCTGAAAGTTAAAACATGCTCATGCATCGATGTTTATAAACGTCGAAACATGCTCATGCACTGATGTTTATAAATGTTTTAATTGTGCATCCCGTGCCGACTAGTGTGTCTTTTTTCGTGAACTGAAAACAGCAAAGTCGGAGATGGGCCTATTGCTGGAGCGAGTCGATCAATGATTCAGCGATTCAAAATCGATGCATGAGCATGTTTCAACATTCAACAACAGAAATTGAAGGTTTCTTTCCAGCTACCTAATGTACTAATTTTGAAAACAGGAAAAACCTAGCCGCGTTGTGACGGTCCACATATGGTTCACGGCTCTCTGGTATCGCGCCGGAGATCGCGATTCAGGAAAACCGATGGAACTTTTCGACAGCTTCCAGCCACACCCGGTGGTCGAAATGAGCCGTCAACTAAGTGCTGCAGATGATGAAATCAAGTCGCTGTCGCCACTTCAAATTATCACTATTAAGATAAATTCAGTTACAAAAGTTACAAGCTGAAACAGCTAATATCACGAGAAAACTGGCACGCAGCTTAGGAGCGTACCCCGTGTTCATCGACGGTACAGTGTTAAGTGTGGTGTGCGCTCCATTCACAAAATGTTCCGTGCACGGCCGAGAGGATGGCGTTGAAGTCTTTTCTGGTTTACGGACGCAACCCACTGCCGCCAGAGATCGGGGTCATATGGAAGGCGATAGAGCTTAAAGACACTGCAGCCGCATCATATTGCCGTATTCCGTGCAACCTGCATAGATCCTCGGACAGTATTCGACGCTTTCTGTCGTTATTCGTGCAACCTATACCCGAGCAATTGCGTCCCGATGACCGGGGGATTTTCACTCGTGGCTCTAATTAAGTGTGGGAGTTTAAAACAGAGAAGAAAGCGCGAACGAGCGTTTGGGCAATGCATACACCCAACACCGGCGAAGCCTCTCATCCGGTAGCCCTTCTCTTCTCTCTCGCTCTTAAAATGGCGCTACCCACAATAAAACGAGTCTATACGTGTCCACTCTGCGCTATGCATGCTTTCTCGGGACACTGTGTTAACGCGGACATTGTGTACTTTCCTAGCTGTTGACAAACGCTGGCGATGATCTGGAGCATGGTTCTAAAAAATACAGTCTGAAAGTTTCTGAACCATGTTTGCATAGGCATGCACCTCATTCTCGCTGTTTGTCAACAGTGAAACAAAATTTCCTAAGGCACCGGAAGTTGCTAAACGCCGTTCACGTAATGCGTTCAAATTAAGTTGACGGGGAAAACCTGAGCGCGCTATGGGGCCATTTCAAACACACGATACGAAGTATCTTTTTTTGGGGGGGGGGGGGGGGGGGTTGGGGGGGGGGGGGGGAAGGAGCACACACGGATGAAAGGAGCCGACGGTGCCTCCGTGGTGGACGTGATACCATATTCGCCGCGTCACTTCGTGTACCGCGGTGCGAGGAGTGCGTCACCACGCGTGAGAGCTCGCAGGTTCTTTTGCTTTTCTTATACTCGCGTTCAAAATAACTTCAAATCAATTTTTACGTGCGCGACGTCACTTCCGCGACCAAGTTTTTGTAGACATCTACTTCTCAACTTTGCACCCCCTAGCAAGTGCGAAGAAAGACTTAGTCCTACGTCAAAAATATATATAAAAATATATATAGATATACTGGGCAAATTGTTCACTGGGACGAAATTTAAAACCGTTTTTGCCTCATAGTTTTAGTTTTCGAGTTTTCAACTTATAAAGGACAAAAAGAGATGTTTATTAAAGCTCATGTGGTTTTATATATTTATTGTAATAAAAATCCAGAACTTCGCCCTTTGACGATAATTTACCGGGTTTGGATAATGATAACCTTTGTTTGTGGCATAAATTATATATCACTTGAAAGCTTAAACAAAAGCGGATTTAAGAAGCACAATGTCGTTCTATTAAAATGAAGTTATACTGGTAAAAACGGTCTTGAATACGAGAAAAATATCTATGAGTAAAAATTTCAACATCATTTTTCTCAGGAAAGTTATTTTAATGTTTTCTTGTATTTTGTTTTCGAGTGAAGAGCTCTTGGTACGGTCTAAGACATCCAATAAAAGGTGTAATATGTGGTTTGCACTTATAAATCATAACAATCGAAGATAGGATATATTTAAAGTTCTATTTTAATATGCAAACTTAGTTTGTGGCCATTATTTTTTTCTTCCAGATTGCTAATTCCTTGCTGGCACTTGCTCATACTGTTCGTTGGCTTTGATTTAGCAAATGACTAAGCACGTTCTTTATATAATATGAAGGTTTTCATACACACATCCGGCTTGTTTACATAAAAAAATTGAAAAAGAACATACATAGTAAAAACATTTTCGTAAATTGAGTAAGGAAAATTGGTCGGTTCATAAATATTACCCTCTTTAAATACTTATCCCGGATACTCTGGCGCGAAACTTCGCCCCTTTGCAACTAGCTCTTCGCCACGCACGCTAAGCAAAACGAAAATCCTCGTTTGACCCCTTCCTACCTTCGTTTCTTCTAATCTAAAAAAAAAAAAATTAAAGCTTAGCTTTGACCGTAGGGAAGCATTGTGTTCCCCCAAACTTACCAGAAGTTATGAGACGGTCCGTTTTGGTTACGTTTTATGATATTCCACTACATACCGGTCCAACTATGTGGTGTCGTTCTGATCGCCTATTACAACTTAGTGTTCTGGAGACATTCAAGCTGCTGAAAGGACAAATTTACCTTTTAGTAGCAGGCAGTATATCAGTGTTTAGGTAACTCGTATGGCGGCGTTACCTTTAAAGTGCGCTGTACATACAATTACATAAAATATGTAATAACGCAAGTTCACAAGAACGATTATTGTGAGCACAAAGCGACGTAAATATGGGTTAAAGGTTCGCTCTCTAAGGCTTAACGCAAATCGCTTTGACATTAAAATGGAGGGATCAACCTCATTTCGACCTTTTGTCTACAAGTCCCGTACCGAATGGTATTGACAGGACTACAAACAATATGCACCTGTTTGTATTTTTTTGCGTCGCAACTATCAAGTTAGATGTGCTATATCACCTTTTTTGAAAAAGTAATTCGAGGCTTCAAGAGCGACTATCTGAACGAAGTCATCAGCATGTTCAGTTGTGTTAAGTTCTGTCGGTCTGCGGTTGTGGGAGGAGAATTGATCTTTGATTGGTCTCCACAAGCCGCAACATGCGCCTGGCACTCCCCGGATGTCATCACAACGTGTATGAATCACTACCTCGACACCAAGACAAAAGAAGCGGAATGATGTATGTTTTGTCAAGACATTCGTTCATGCCACCTACGGAAAAAAAAACTAAAAACAAAGACGGGTTTTTTTATGCTAGGGTAAATAGCTATAGCATACGTCAGTCATTTTTTAACCCGCCTTAACGTTGTTTTTCGGTCATTAAACGGTCTTTTAAACGGTCGAGCTGGGTGGTGCGCTTTGGCCACCCGGCCACCGATCCCCTCGTTTAAAACATTAAACGAGGGGATCGGTGGCCAGTGGGCTTCAGCGCACGACCTGCTCGACGGCGTGGACTCGCGCTGCAGAACTCGGGGATCCTGGGTTCGAGCCCCACCCCTGCCCGTTTCGATCTGGATGAGCATCGTACCGGCGTGCGGTCGTGTATCACTACTGCGTGGTGCACGTTAAAGGCCCCAGGCTAGCGGTTGTACTGCACTGGCTAAATTGCTCATCTACAGCGAGTGACACGTCGCAACTTTAAATGGCTGACCAACTACACGCTGTATAAATATCCCCACAACCCAATTTTTTCAGAGTAGCGAAATTTGTTAAAAATAAATTTAGCAGCCAAGCGCTGCACCTTTTCTAGTTGAGCGACGTGTGTTTTATAGGGGGAACCATGCGACATTAGCGGACAAAACAAACGGCATTCCGCTTGTTCTGTCTTGGCGTCGAGTTTCGCCCAAATTCCCCAAATCGTCTTTGATCTTTTAGAAGTTAAAATCTAAAAAACAAAAAAATATGACGCAAAAGCGGTTTTCATTTTGGTCCTGGTGAACAATTTACGCATCGTATATCTTTTTTCGAAGGTTTTTGAGACATTACCCCTTTTTGCCTGGATGATTTGAGATCAAATCGGCCGTAATCGATTCAGATTTTCTGAAAAAAATTCATTTTTACACAAAACACCGACCCATTTTTGTGCAATCCTTATGAATTTGTTTTAGATTTGGGCATATGGTGGATTTTCTTTGGCGCGCTCGGAAACCCCAAATTACGGGGTACAATTCATTTTTTTGTTTTTGGTACCGAGTATCTCCGTAGATCTCTGGTTTCAAAACGCGAGTTTTGGAGTTTTGCAGCGAAACCGAAACTGCCGTCTTGAGATCCGTGATAACACCAGTAATCATCAGTATCGGCGATGACGTCGCTTTCGTATCTGGTTGGACAGCGATGGTTGGGTCGGACGGGCCACTCGCTGCCCATCGATTTCTCTTCCAATAGAACTCAAGCATCCGGGAATGCGCGCATACAACAGCAGCTTCAATTGCCAGATAAAATAGCAGCAAAAAAACAGCAGCAAGAAGATGGGAAGAGTTTTTCGATTGCTGCTTCAGCGGGGGCTGATCACCGGGCGTCGACCGCAAAGGTCGACGTAAAACATTTTAATCGGCGAATTTTGATGCAATATCTTACGCTACATTTTTATTGCCCATATTACTCATTTGTTTCTGTTGGAACTTTGAATGAAGTTGTACTAGGATCATTAAAAGCAATCTGAATATTTTCCGCTCTGCTAGGTTAATTATACAACCTTTCCGGAAAGTACGCATTCTAACAAACTCGTCAAGAAAAAGACAAAAAAAAAACGTGGAATTTTTTTTAAGTGTTGTTCCTGAGTTTATTGGCCCGAATAAGTACACAAAAGTTTACTCCCCGTATATCGCGTGTAAGAAAATATATAATAATGTTTTCTGAGAATAGCGAATTAATGCACAAATTTTATTGTGCGGGCTGGCTGTAGGGAAAGCACTTTAACGCTGTATACCACAAACTGACGATATAGCAATAAATATTGCCCCCCCCCCCCTTACAAGGACGAAGCAATATTCACACGCCAGTGGAAACGAAAAAAAAAAGTTCATCCGCTGTTTGCTTTTAAGACACGACAGTGAAGACGAAGACAACGAAGACAAATCTTCCTTCGATCACTCTGCCGATAAAAGTTAGTTTTAAAAATATGCGAATACTGAATTTTGAAAAATTGCTAACACATAAAAAAGGCTATGCTAATCGATACGACCATCGAGGAACCTTTCTTGTGTCGGTTATTATAATAAATTAAAATTACGAGGAATCAACCAACTACGGTACAAACTCGAACCAAAAAAAAAAGAAGAAGAAAGAACGAGACAAATTAAACTCTTTCGAACGAACTCCCTACAGGAAGAAGTGGGAGATTCTTGGTAACTCGTTTTCCCGATATTCCGAAGAGCGGAGCGCAGGCGGGATCGATTCCCGAGGTCTTTAATTAGCGCGATCCAGGTGACGCCAGCGGCATCCAAGTTGCCTCCAGGGCCGCCCACCATGGCTATCATTATGGACGATATGGTGGGATACATCTGGTGTGTATGTATGCGTGTGTGTGTGTGCGCGCGTGTGTCCGTAAGCGTGTATGTGTGCGCGTCAGTGTCTGCATGTGACTGTGTGTGTCTGTGTATGTGTTTGTCTATGTGCCAGTATGTTGTGTATGTGGTTGTGTCTGTGTGTATTTTCTGCGTATTTTCTGTGCGTGCGTGAGAGAGAGGGGAGAGAGTCCGTGTGTGAGTGTGTGTGCCTGCGTGTGTCCGCGTGTGCACGTCTGTGTTCCCGTGTCTGCTTTGAGGGTGCCGGTACAGAAGTTTGAGGAAACCGCAGCGCGGAAGAGCGCCATCTGTGACCCCGCTTGACGGCGAGTTGTCTATAGACTAGGCCACTGCCGGCAGCTGTGCGCAAAAGCCGACGCGAATGGGAGCTCGGATGACAGCTTGTCGTCCCAACTAAGCGACCGAGAGGAATTGTGGTCTCCGCAGCAGGCGAGAACGCTCCTGGCTGCGCCCGACTGGAGACGACGAAAGTCCCATCGGCCAGTAGAGGAATTCTGCCGCATTTTCTGCTTGAGAGGAACAGTGCTTCGGCGTCGTTTCTTTTTTGTGCTTGTCTCGCAGATATCGCCCTTTCTTTGGACTTGTGTACTACAAGAGTCGCGAGAAAGAATCAGTTTAGTGCTGTCGTGGTGTGACAAGCAGATCAATATAACGTCCCCTCGCATCATTCGTTCCGTCTCGGGGGTTTCCTTTTTTATTTATTTTCGTTTTGCGGGGGAAACCGAGAGAATCGATACTTTTTTCCCCAAGTTACCCATCGTAGATGGCTATTTAGTGTTATCGATCCGGACATCGATTATATGTCTAGTGGAAGCGAGCCCTTTGTGCGCTCGACTTTTTCGCCAATGTAACGCGAAGCTAGAGCATTTGACAACACAAACAGCGAACGTTTGGACTATATGGCTATGGACTATGGACGAATAAAAAAAATGAAAGACGTTTACCAATCTCTGTAACGCGAAATTTGAACGCAGCTATTGAGTTATTTCTATTATGATACCGTGCAAAACAATGTGAAAAAAAAAAAATATATATACACAAATATAGATCACTCTCATCACATACAGGTTTTGCACCCTCCTTTTCTTCTTTCTCCTCTTCCTCCTTCGTTCCCTCCTTCTCCGTACCCTCCCCTCCTCTTCCTTTATACCCTCCCCTCGTCCGTCCTCTCCTCTCCTCCTCTGTACCCTACCTTCCTCCTCCTGAGTACCATCTCCTTCTCTTCCTTTATACCCTCCGTTCCCCCCACAGCTTCCCCGTTAAATTTAGCTGGAAAATTGGCGCCACGTGACTTTAACGCAAATTAAATTTCCCCGCTAAATTTGATGGGACAAACGACGTTACATGACTTCGTGGCAGATCACCCATGGACAAATTAAGTTTCTCCGCTAGATTTAGCGGGAAAATTGACGTCACGTGACCTTAACCCCAATTCAGTTCCCCGCTAAATCTAGCGGGGAAAATGAATTGAGTGTGGAGGTCAGTGACGTCCCATAATGCAACACTGCGCATTCAGTTTCCCCGCTAAATGTAGTGGTTAAACTGTCGTTACATGACCTCAAGACCAATTCAGAGTCCCCGCTAACTTTAGCGCGAAAATTGTGACGTCCCATAATGCAACGCGCGCGGTTACGCCGACTGCGACGCCGCTCAACGCGAAAACGGGCGCCTAAGAGCTGCGTTCTAAGCGTTTAAACACGTGGGAAGCGAGTAGAACCTGGCAAATCGGCGGAGCCTGCAGCCCGCCTAATGTCACTCGGTCTATCCCCCACAACGGACCTTCTCGTGTGGTCAATCCTACCTGGAATGGGTACGTTCCGAACTAACTTTGAGCATCATACACGCCGCGCTTCGGGACTTAAACTTAATGTAGACCTTCTATAGACTGTTGCAACCTAAGAACGAAGGGCGAGGGTAAGACGGGCCGGGGAGGAGGAAGCAGACGGAACGCTAAAGAGAGAAGGAGGTTTCCCCTCTCTTCTCCAGCGTTCCGTCTGCTTCCTCCTCCCCGGCCCGTCTTACCCTCGCCCTTCGTTCTTAGGTTGCAACGGACTATAGTAATGATTAACGCGCAACTTTACATATGCCCACGTTGCACAAAAACCTTGTCACAATGCGGGAACCTAGGCCGCGATTTTAGCCAGCTAACAGTATTTCAATTGCTTTCACGGGCGCCATATGTGCCCAAGAAGAAAGGGCGCTCAGATTTGCGTCATTGCCTCATTGGTCATGTAATGAAGCCATCGCCAAACAGAAAATCCCACAAGAAAAGCTCACAACTGTAGCAATACACATAGGATGAGGGATCCGCCCAAATTGATTTCGACTTTGCCCAATCACTTTAGTAGGTTTATCTCTTCAGAAGAGGAGAGAGGAGGAATGTTGTTTCCTAGCCTTTTACAGCGTACACTGTGTTTTTGATGTGCTAGTACTCGTGTGTCGCACTGCCAGACGTGCAGTTAGGAAAAGAATTGAACGTAACATCAATTTATGGTCCGTTTAACAGAAGCGCTCCAGGTCCCACAAAATATCTGTACGCAGCACCGACGATTCTGGTAATGGTGGATTCCAGCGGAAAGGGAGCGAAACTTGAATGTCGGGTCGATTCATCATTTCGCGGACAGAAACAAAAGACGTGTTCCCGAAAGCACGGCCATTATGGTGAAACATTATTTAAAAGAAATAAAATAACAACATCTGAGACATCGTTTATAGCGCGGAGCGAGTAAAGGTTGAGGTCTCGTTAGCCTGCAGGAAGTGGACATTTATTTTAGTTGTATCGTTTTGTTTAATCTTGGCAATGGCGGATGTCGCAAATCGGAAGGCTAGAAAAGAAAGTGATGCAGTACAGTACGAGTTTGCCCGGCTTTTCTGTCTCGTCCGAGCACACACCCTGTAAATTAAGGTAAATGTGGAAAGAAAAATGAGGGAAGACCGGTGAGGGGTGTAAGCAGTTTTGATAATGCTTCCCGCGCTGACAACCCCCCCCCCCCCCTTCGTGCGTCCTGGCAACTCTGCCAGGCTGCTAGTTCTCCATCCGGCGCTAACGAAGACAAATATGGGAACACTGGCTCACCAAACGTTTTCTGAATGCCCCTCCACGAGTGTTTCCGGCGTTCTATTTATTTGTTTTGTTTTTACGTTTCTTGTTTGTTTTGTACTTTCGCATGCTCGCGCACTTCTTACCTCCCTCGCATCTTCGCGTGCGGGCATTAAAAATAATGTAGCTTGCACGACGCGCATTCGCGGGGCTGGGATTGCCAGTTGTTGTCAATAATATCAGTGAAAACTGACACTATTTCCGACATCGTCAGAAAAAATAATTAAATTTTACATACTATGATTAACTAGCTAGTAATACCTAGCTAATCAAAAATATACTGTATTTAAAAAAAACTGCATCCTTCTCTAACAAAAGAAATTCAAAGAAATTCGACAAGAATATTATCCCACCGAGTCGAGTAGAGGTCTTTATTTCACAATCTCCAAGCTCTTTAGATTTGCGAAATAAATGAAATCTGGTCCCACGTGCACAGCCGGTTGAGGGCTTCATGTCTGAAAGAGTCATCTCCTCTGTTTTCTTCAAACAGCATTAAAAATCCCAGTATCTTATTTTCTTATGATTCCCGGTTAGTAAAGTGAAATATTTTTTCACGTCCGACTTGTGGAATATTTTTTTAGTTTATTAAATCTCACTATAAATCGGCTGGCGATCTGGATTAAATCGTGTGTCCAGTCGAGTCTCAAACAGAAACTAAGTATAGAGCAAAAAAGCAAAAGAATTCAAATATGCACAAAAAAAAAGTTTGAGCGCTGTGTTAGCGTATTTTAAAAAATAAATCTAGTTTGCTTTTTTTCTCTATTTCACTAAGCCTCCGCGTACATGTTTGCTTTGCCGGCTTTGTTTTGGTTTCAAGCCGTGTACAACCAGTGAATTACGCATCTCCCCTCAACACACCTTTAGGCTGGGTCCAACAGTGTAGCGGAGTTCCCACTCTGGGGTTGGAATCATCCCGGAATCATTCCGCACTCGCCCGACTCCGCAATGTAACGGAAATTGAATTGCAGCGGCTATGGGTGTAATAAAATGGGAATGGAATAAGATGTCCTTCGCACAGAATGGAGTGGGAATGAAATGGGTTCGGTTCTTACGCGAACTGTGACGATCTTCAGCTAGAGCAGGGGTCTCCGAACCCCGGCCCGCGGGCCAAATCCGGCCCGTGGACGTGTTCCGACAGGCCCGTGGCTGGCTGCGGTCCTTTTAAGGAAGACCGGCCCGCAATCCGTTTCGAGCAAGCCCGCTACTACCGGCGCGAAAGCGCGTTTAAAGAAACGGCGGCGCAACGTAAACAAAAATACCAGAAAAAAGAAGAAAAAAACTGTAGAAAACTGTTTATTATAGACGCTTTGCAGAAGCTGTTCATGGGCGCCGCCATAACTGACCTTCAGTTTTTGTTTCCCCTTATTACGTTTCCTTCACTTGATTATTACCATAGCAGGCCAGGTTATTGCCATCTTATATTTTATTCTGTCTTTCTCCCCAGCATTGGTCATTGTGGAGGCTCGTCCACACCCATTTCAGTGGCTCGGTATCTCGGTAAAACAAGAGAAGGTCGGCTATGGCGGCTCAGTCTGGCGCGTGTGTAAAGCGTCTATAAGGCATGTCCTATCTTTCATCATTCATTCATCGGACATTGTCATCGCCATTCTATAGTGCCCCGTGTCTGTGTAACTCCGTAATATATCTGTGTAACGACGTATGTTACAACTCCTTTGCGTTCCCCTGTAGATTGTGCTTTGTCGTATCTATTGCATATATATTGTCAGCATCAGTTCTATCATTCCGGCTTTCCACCGGCCCCAAAGATTCTACTCGCTTTGATTTATGCCTGGGGTGTTTTCTGGGTCCGAAATATTGCGTGACATAATTATTTAAATTTTTAATTTTAAAATAAATTATGCGAATTCATTCACCTTTTATTTTATGTTTTTAACTTTTACTTTAACTTTTATTTTGTGCTCACAAGCTTATCTAGGATAATTGATTTCGTTTTTTTCCTTCTTTTTATTTACTTATTTATTTACCTGTCTTCGAGACAGCGAGATTCCTAATCTGACCCCTTAGCCAAAACGTTTGGAGACCCAAACAACCTGCTGGCGAAACGCTGGCACATGGACAAAATGGCTCTTGAGACAACATTATTTCACTGAACGTGACTGACGGCTTGGTTGTTTGACCCTCATGTGCTCCTTTAAATATGAAAGTGGCGCACCCAGTCCAAGGTGGCTGTTGTGACCATGCGCGATTAACCTGCAACTCTTAGCCCAGCAGATCGTCTCGTGTTCGCCTGGAAAACGAATGAATAATTAAATTTAATGTCTTAGAAAATTTTGAGAATCGTACAGCAAACGTAAATGTATACATTTTAAGACAGGTTTCATCTAGTTGTACAGTCCTCATTCTGGCACCATAGCGATCACACTTTGTCAGTGGTTGTTTGTTCTCGCCGCATCGAGATTTTGAGAGAGTATACGCGAGACGTCGCTTCTGACAGCGCACTACCAGTGCTGTTGTGCAGGTATTCCAAGCAGAGATCTTCTTGCGCCACGCTCGAACTACACATTTTTAAGGCGTTACAAAAAAAAAGAACACGCTGGCTGTGCATTTCCTAGAAGTGAAGGGTTTACGGTCGATTTGCGAAGATAATAGGGAGTTTTGGGGAATCGTTCTTGAGCATCCGATATGGTACGATAGGCCCTCCGGTACGAACTGCGCATGTGCGAGCCTTCTGCGGTGGCATATGCGCAGTGGGTACCGGAGAGCTAATCGTACCGTATCGGATGTGCAAGTAGGGTTCCTTAAAACTCCCTAATGAATGGCTTTCATTTTTGGCGTTTGCTGTGCGCCTTTCACGCTTGATCACTCGAACAATGTCTGCAGTGTCACCAAGTGCCACGAAGGGCTTTGTGCGACCCCCGCTCGGGGGATCGGTGGCCGAATGTGATAGGGCACCGAGGCTCGGAGCACGTGGAGCGAAATATCGCGCTGCAGAATCCAGGGATCCTGGGTTGAATCTTTACCCCTGCCCGTTTCGATCTTGATGCACGGCTTGCGGCCGTGCATCACTACTACGTGATGCACGTTAAAGACCCCCTGGCTAGCAGCGGTACAGCACTGGCTAAATTTCTCACCTACAGCGTAAACCAGTGTTTCCGCAACTCAGAGGCAGACCGACCATACAAAATTTAAAAAGAAACGTCATTTTTTTTTTGCGACTATTGTTTAGTTTAGTAGAATAAGTGCTCCGGGGGCGCAGTTTTCATGTTTGTGCAGTAGTTTCTGGTTTCTTTGTTTGATAACGTGCAGCTTTATGGAGGCGCCGCCCATTCCGCAACATTAAAGTCCAATACAACCCCCAACCTCATAAAAAGAAAAAAAAATTAGTACACAAAGTACACAGGTTTGTCGGGGCTTTACCAACCCCCCCCCCCCCCTGATATGAAAATCCTGAGGAAAGCCTTGGCGTACAAGTCCACTGGAAATATAATTTCTTTACCGAAAATGCTACGTCACGGCTAGACTATATGCGGTCAGTCGTCAATTAAAATAAAATAAAGTTAATTAACATTTTTACTGTTAATTATGTCGCGAATTAACCCATTTCACCCCTTTTCTAGTGACTCTCACTGCCCCTACCTTAACTTCAGGATTAAAAAAAAAAGAATGCAAGTTACCGTTTTTTGTCAGAAATCCAGTCCCTCTAAAGAAAAAGAAAAACTTTTTTCTTCATATTTACAAGGAGAGTGGTCTTTTTAGGAGTCATCGATTTGCAAGATAAAAACAGGCTTCGCAAACTACAACCTTAAAAATTTTATACACAAAAAAGCCTCTGGGGTCGCCCAAAATGCGGGATGCTAGAAAAAGTGACGAAACCAACACACGTGGTTTTCTGCAGCCTTTAGTGGCGCTGTTCTTAGCCGCTCTCCCGTCCACTCAGCGCACCTTTTGGGCCCAGCCGAGAGCACATCGATCGCGGCCAGAGCGAGAACTTGAGCTGCCACGGCGAAGCGTGGAAGCGCCCAAAGCAAACACTCGAGCTGGAGTACAAGGAGGGCGGGAACGCGCGATAGAGCCTAGGAGGCCGTACTTGAGAAGCGATCATGGGAAAGGCCTCGCTCACCGACAAGTCACTAAGAGGCTTTCTAGGAAGGCACTACACGTTCAATCCTTGGCTGCCCGACACAAGTTTCACCAACGTTGTTGAGAATGTTGTTGTTGTTGTTTTATGCTAGGTCGTTCGAAATATTGAAACTCCAAGATCTGCACATTCGTCGCGAGAAACCGAGTCAAATTCGAATATCTTCTTTTTCCACAGACGAGAAACAACAGCATGACGAATTTTGGTATATTCACTGTCATCCATCATCTTATTTGCGTCTATTTTGAACATGTCATTTCTTTTTTTTAAGCCAATATTGATACGTATGTGGTTGCTATCTCGCTTAGTACATAAAATAACCATAAGACAATTATAGACAAAAGATAAACATAATTTAGAATGTTTAGGACTTATTTTTTACGACGTTAATTACGTTTAGGGCACCACACCGAAGACACTGTGCTAGACTAATTAACGAACGTATGGCTGGTGTTCTGTAACGTTGGCATCTGGTTAGCTTTCCGAACAGGAAGTCAAATTGTAGCGTTACTGTTATCTGGCTCAAAGTTATCAGCGATTGTCGAAAATTTGCAATCAGAAAATGGGGCGCGTTCCGACTATACTTCGTTTCACCTTATGTTGCACCACAGGGAAGGCTAGAAGCGCGAGCTCATAGCATTGGCAGCAGCCCTTAGTGCACGAGAGCTTGTGCAGCCAAGATGTGCCCCAGAGCAAGGAGCTCGCGCTTCTAGCCTTTCGTGCGGTACATCATAAGGTGAAACAGAGAATAGGGTTTGCCATTCATCTATATGTTTTCGCGGGTTTCGTTGAAAATTTCAAAAAATCGCTTATAACTAAAGTTTCGTGTTATCGGTATTTTTTTTTTCGAATTTGGTTGTTATTTATTTGCGTTTATTTTCCCTTTTGATTCGTTGTCTTTCGGTGTCTAATTTCAATGCCGGAGAGAAATCGGTGTTTATCCGGCTTGTGTGTTAAAGCGACTGTATAATTACTGAAAGAAATATAATTTAAATGGTATAAATTATAATATTTCTTTCATTAATGCTGCTAAAGCTAAGAGAAGAGAACGGGGCAAGGAATGTGGTTTTGATGAAAAGGAACAACTTCAAGGACAGTTCAGTGCGGTTGTGTTCCCCGTCAGCGATACAAAATAAAGTAGGGAAGAAGACTTCTTTTCGTGAAGCTGGCGTTTTTTGTTCGTTTTTCTCTTCAAGGACAGCTCAAATTTGGTATGGGGGATTTTTTGGTTTTCACCGATTCAGAGAAAACCGCCTAGGGGTTAATTTTCGGTGTTTATAGATATATACCTAAAACAGTGAACCCTACTTATAACTCCTGAACTAGAAAACGATAAGTTTGAAAACCCTGACATTTGATCCGGACCCTTAGCACGACATTTGGACGGAGAGTGAGCGTTGGGCGATGCGTAGTTTATTTTTGCGGTGAGAAAAACGCGATTCTTGTCTCTACCAAACACCATGTACATGTAACTTCTTTTTTTTTTTGGCGGTTTGCTAAAAATATTTGGGAAAACAAACGTTATTTTTTTCATTTTGCTAGATTGCTCGCGTTCATACATTTATAGAACAAAGCTAGAACGAGAGCTGTTCGCGTGCACCCACTTGGCGACACGCCTTGCCTACATACTCGCTAGCCATCACCGCCAGCCAAACCGTCGTTGATAAGATCACCTGCGCACTGACATCGTTTGCCGGGTCTCGTTAGAGAGGGTGCTCGAGACCACACTTGAATATGAATGAAAGTTGGTACTCAGAAAGAAAAAAACGAACCAAACCTAAATAAAACAAATAAATAAGAGGGCGAAAGAAGGACTCCAAATGGCTCTCCCTCTCTTCTCGTTAGAACGACTTGTACGGGAAGTAAAAATAAAACGAAAATGCTGGCAACGCCCAGGTGTTGGCGGCATGTGGAGAGCTTCGCGGAAAGAAACTCGATGATGGCTCGATCTGCCCGATCGAAGCGCTCGGATGTTAGGCTCCGTTTTACCGTGCGATGGACCGCAGAGGCCGCTACGAGCCATCGGAGCCAATCCCAAGCCATCTCTCTGTCACGTGACTTTTGGGAAAGGCGTAGCGACGCCCGGGGCGTCTAGACACGTGACACGTTATCACGGCGCTGGATTGGTTGGGATGGCTCGTGGAGTCCACTGCGGTCCATGGTTAGGTCAAACAGAGTAGTAAGTGGAGGCGCGCTTTCTAGAAGCGCCGGGAATGGCACGGTAAATCTCAGACATTGTGTCTTAAGTGGGGCCGTCCATGCGGATTTTAATGTGCCTGCTTCTGCTCCGAAGGAAACTTTTATTTGAGAGGTTGCGGCGGTCCGCGGGGACGCGATTTGAGGAAATAGGCTTTTCGAAGCCCGGGGAGTAATCCGTGTTTTCAGCATGAGCGGAGAAATTGTTAACCTACAGATTTATTTTAATATTTTTGTTGTCTATTTTTTTTTATTGCTCTAGACTTTAAGCTTATACCATGTTTCACCTTAAGTTCAGACGCAAGCGACGCTACGAGCTGATGGGACCAATCAGACAGCATCAAAAGCGCACCATCATGGTGTTCGTCATGTTTTTGCATGTCTTCTATCATCGCTCAACCAATCATAAACAGAAAAAGGCTCAGTGGCTTCCGCTTTAAACGCTGCTTGAATTTAATAGGGTCAGCTGAACAGTTACAAATTAGGAGAACCGAGAGAGAAAAAGGCATACACACCATTGACTATCAACTTGCTCGCTTTAATACTTCGTCTTTTTTTTTTTTCCTTTTAGCTACAGCTAGTGATAAAAGCCATCCCCCATTTCCGCGCGCTGCCCCCATTAGGGTGTTATGCGGCCGTGCCACACCCCAAGTATTGTCTTTCTTTCGCGGGGACGCACATTTGACCACTTTCTTCGATGGCCAGGGCTTCAGTTACTTCGCGTGCATATGCGTTCCGGTGTCGCCCTATAATGGTGATGTTGTTAATTTTAGGAGTACATTTGGAGGAGCGGCAGTGTGTAGAGAGATGTCCGGCCAATGTTCCTTTAACAGAAGCCGCGTGCTCCCAGCTCGATCGTTCACACACCGCCCCGTTCGCCCTATGTAGCGCCTGCCACAGGAAAGTGGTATGTTAACACAACGCCAATTTGGCACGGGTGTACTGCGTCCTGTGAGCAACTGTGCATTGTTTCTTTTCTTGATTTGTTCTTTGATTAGTTCTGTCTTGAAAACCAGATAAAGCATCTACGCGAGTCTGGTTATCCAGGGTCTCTCCTGGTGGCCGTTTCTGAAACCATTTGCCAGAAGTTGAAACGCCAGCACGCAGGGAGAGAGGCTTCATCGCAAGCTACAAATCGAGGAAACTTTGCGGTCATACCCTACATACATGGACTCACACACAACCTAAAAAGACTGCCGGAAGGCATGATATTCGGGTTGTGTGCTTGGTACCAAACAAGGCGTACTCCATGTGCCGCAGAACTAATCAAACAGCAAACGCAGAGACGACAAAGCGCCACTAAGACGATATACACTTTTGGTGCGGCTTCATGAAATCGTAGCTTTGGCTGTGGTAGGATTTGAAATGAAGTATAGCCGGTGCATTACACCGCGAAACCTGTAAGTGCTTGTTCGTGTCCCCTTGCCCGCGTCCTCCTTCTGTGTCCGTTTCGGCTTACGCGCCTTGGCGGCAACGCTGGGCATTGAAGAGTTAAACGAGAACGATCGTCAGGGTGTAGGGACACGACTCACCTGAACTGGTCCCTGTTGTTGATGTTTTCCTGCTTGAGGCTCATGAGCACGGGGCCCAGAGACTCGTCGTTCGTGAAATAGTTCCAGTGCTCGGTACCGTAAAAGAACTTCTCGTACGTGTCCTCGTCTCGAGACACCAACTCCAGGGCACCGGACACGTTGGCGAGGCTGCAGCCTCCTCCCGAGGCGCAGCCGCCGCTCGCCGCCGCGCCGTTGCTCTTGCCCGGCGACACGTCGGGCTGCTGCGCGGTCTCCGGCAGCGCGTCGGACTCCTTGCGAGGTCCGGCGCACTCGATCCAGTAGCCCGGGGCAGCCTTGATGAAGTGCGGGTACTGCTCGCAGGGGCTGCCCGGACACGCCTGGAAGACAGTGCCCGGTTCGGCTCATCTTTCCTTTTGCGGCGAAAGTCGTTATCGGTAAGGTTTCGTATGCATATACTCGGGTGTGTTTCCTGTAGGGCTGTCGGGGCTAGGAACTTTATCTGCTGAATTTAGCCGGAAAATCTATCTGTCAAGTTTAATTGAAAAATTTACCGCTGAATTTATTGAGGATATTTTCCTCGAAGTCTAGCGACTCATTTTTTCGACACATTTAACGGGGAAAAGTTCCAGCCAAATGTCATGATATCACGCGGCATTATGACGTCACGTGATATGTCGTGACATCACGACGTCACATCATGGTGTCACGACACTGGATAACATTACGTTACGTGACGCCATCATGCCACGACCAGCCACGAGACACCATGACTTCGCATGACGTCATGGTTAGTGTGCAATGTGATTGTGTGTTGTCTGTTTCTGAAGAGTGTACCATACAATGTGCAACGCCTCGGCTGTCACCGCAATTTATTTTCTGGATAAAGCTAGACGCCATGATTTTTTTTTCAGTCGGTCCTAAGGTTGGACAAGAATGACCAGAGAAGGAATGTTGAGGACTGTATGTATGACGAGTACTTAAAGTTGTTTAAGGGGATCGCCAGCACTTAAAATGAATCGCGAAAATAGGAACATTGCGCCAGGTACGGCTAGGCGATGCGTTTGTTTAGTAAAAACATCCGATCAATATCTTTGAAATGAAAAGGGTACACTTTTTGTTTTTTACCAACCAATCTGGCATATAGAAAAATGAGTACGAGCTATTGAGACCATCATTCTGAATATTGTTTTTTCTTCTTTTATGTTGTCATAAAACGTCCCACCGATAGGAAGTAACACCCTTGTTTTATTTTGGCGGGAAGTGGACTTAGCTTGTAATAAAAGGTTTATCTTAATGTTTCCCAAATTTGATCAAGGCAAGTTATCTCCTACGCCCTTTCACTGGCGTACTGCACGGCCTGTACGACATGCTCGACAATCTGTTCAACCCTATTTAATCTCACTTTCCATCTCTATATTTTAGAAAATCAATATGTGCTGTATTTGACGTAACAAACCTGCCCAATTTTTTATATAATTATATATCTTTTTTTTTTTACAAAAACGATGTTGTGGTTTTCGTTTTTACATAACCTTCTCACCTTTCCCTCTATTGCGCTCACACGGCATTCGTGACAAGACGTCGTAAAGGACAGATTCGGAGCGTGCTTACTGACAATCAGATCTCTGATCCCATAACTGGCTATGCAGTGAACCAATAAAAGCAGGTTTGAAGGTTGTCATGCAATTCGCTGCAAACCAACATTGGATTGGATCGCCTGTAAACAATCTTCTTTCATGAAATCACAACCATAGTGATAACTGAAGAGTCCGGTACTTATTATGGTTATTCCTCCTATGAGAGTTTAAGAAAGATTTGCGTATGAAAATACCGTATTTACTCCAGAAATATCGCACTGTTTATGAAAAAACCCTGAGGGTTCGCTTTTCTGCGGCGCACGCAGATTGCCAATCACCGCGATCGAGAGCATGATTCCAGCTGTTTACGGGACAGAGATAACGTCTTCGTGTGAAGATACCATCTGTGAAGATTGCATTTGTATGGAGAATCGTGTTCTCGATCTGGTTATTCGCTATGTTATTTATGCGCAACGCAATGATTCGCTGTATATGCGTTCTGTGGGAAAGCACACGCAAGGGTGTTGTTCATAAATAGTGCGGCAATTACTCAAGTAAATACGATAGCACCATATTTCCCGAGTTTTCATTCTTAACGATGAGAGTGGTACTTTGGTTCAGCAAACGGTGGAACAAAGCAACTCAAACCACATCGCTTACTCCCTCAGGCCGCACGACCCAGGGATCGTTCCTGAATTCAATCTCCTCCTCGTTTTGATCCGAATGATCATTATATCGGCGTACGTCTGCGTAATTGTGACTGCAATCCCGCACGTTAAACACCAAGTTAGCAGTCTAAACGGCCCATATACGGCAGACACCAAAATGCAATTAAAAGAAGAATTTCGTTTCAGCTGATGTCGCGTATCTCAAGTGGTGAACGAGACGGCAGACAAAGTCACTCGCCCTCGCAGCAGTACTGTACTGTAGCACTGTGGAAGCGACGCTAGCCTTGGCCCTGTAGCGCGTAGAATACACGAGAATGAGGCACGAACCTGCACCGGCACCGGGAAGGTGAGGGTGGTGGAGCTCTTGCGGCGCGCCTCCGCGCAGCCGAGGGACTGCCGCTTGTACTCCCGGAGTTTGGCGAGGAACTCCTCGCCGCTGGACAGGCCGGTCACGTCGGCGTAGTGCAGGCCACAGTAGATCTTGTTCTGGAAGCGGTGGGCCCCTTGCCAGCTGGAGCCCGCCAGCCGCAGGCCGCACGTGTCGCACACCAGGCAGTCCTCGTGGAAGGTGTCCCCGCCCTCCCACCCGGCCAACGTTCCAGCGCTGCTGCGCCGTCTCTGCGGGGTCACCACGGGCTGGCTGGGGCGCCGGGCGCGGCTGGCGCGCTCCTGCAATATGAGTGTAGGAATTATATACAGTGATGTCTCATTAATATGGACGCCTCCGTTCCCCCCAAAATAGGCCACAATGTGAGTTGCCCGTGTTAACGAGACAAAAATCAATGTATTTTCCCAGTTTGTCCCCGAAAATGGTGTTCATGTAGTGTGGTATCCATATTACGGGTCAATATTAACGAGACATGACTGTAATTATAATATTAATAATATCTTTTATTTTCTAACAAAAAATTAGAATGTTGGTGTAGCCATTGGGGAAAAAAAGGAGTTAAAAGAAGCTTGGGTAGTCCTGTGCCCCCATACCACGTCATCAGAAAAGCATCATAAATAAAAACGGATGATGTCGATATATAACCAATAAATACGTTAACGTAATATAGGAACTTACTCTATATAAAAAGCACTCATAAAAGTTTAAAATAAAATTCGCGAAAAACATTTATATATATATAGGTCAGGTGAAATCGGGTCACGCGATGTTGAATTTCCCACTACATTTAGCGGGGAAACTGAATTGGTGTATAGGCCGCGTGAAGTAAGGTCACGTGACAAATTTTTCCACAAGATTTCGCGGGGAAAGCGAAGTGGTGTATAGGCGACGTCCCTTCAGGTCACGTGATATCAATATTCTTCCGAAATTTAACCGGTAGACTACATAGACCGATCTCACAGCCAGTTTGGTTAAGCCGCTGCTGCCGCAATCCATCGAGGGAACTTGAGTATTTTTCGACGTGGAACAACCTCGCTGAAGCACTGCGCGTGCACGGCGCCAGGCGTCTCGAGGACTGCCACCTGCCTCCTGTGAACTAAAGTAATGGCGGCTTCGCGCATGCACCGAACACTTGGTAAAATCAGTTATTGGTGTCAACATTTTTTTATCTTTGAGAGTTTGGAGCAGGAACACAGAACAACACATATCATAATTTTTTTAAGGGAGGAAGAAAAAAAAAGGGGGGGGGGAGGTGTCGTCGTGGTTGTCCATTCGTGGTTCTGTTAGTCGTTGGTTGACTCCTTTCCTTTTGTTGCTTAGCGGTCATTTGATTGTTCACTTTATGTTCTCAGTCGGACTTATACGCGTAGACTTGGTTTGGGCAGCGATGTGGACTCTCTTTGGGTACGTGATCTTGGTCTAGGCATGCGTGACGTCAACATTGTCATCAGTGTATTTTTTGGTATGTTCGGGTTCTTTGTCTCGGTTGACTATATATAAGGTTGTGTTTTGTGAAATAAACCTCAGCTGTGCTCTTAGATTCCTGTTGTCCTGTCCTTCTGTTCCCCACTCTCCAGGGTTAACAAATGTCAGTACTTAAGCTCGCCTGCATCCTTGTATTAACTACATTAATAGGTGTATAGGTCACATGACGTCTATTTTTCCGCTAAATTTAGCTGGAATACTAGATTGGTCTGCTCCCATGACGTGTCAGGTCATGTGACACGACATTTTGCAGCTAAATTGAGCGGGGAAACTGAACTTTTGTATAGATCACGAGACATCAGTCTGCCGCTAAATTTAGTGTAAGACATTTATGGGATTGGGGGCAGCGTTAAAAAGCATTATTAAAAACCATATTTACCCATACGATCCACATCCTATAAATCTATATGAAAGAACCGTTTGACATATATGTATTTTTCTAAATGAAGAGTGAATGCAAACGCCAATTTTATGTTTGGCCATAATTTTCTAAATACCTTCTCTGTCAGATGGCACATAAATGACATTGTTTTTTTTATCTATCTTTAATAATTGTCCGATTAGATATATAATATTCAAACAGGTGTAGCGCACAGCACCCACGATATGTTTTTTTTTTGTATATTTCGTGTACAAGAGAAGGGAAATTATCTCGAAACACCTAAAATTCGGAAGTATGCTGATTAAACTAAACTACCTAATTTTCAGATGTTTCTTCATTTGAGTCATTTCTATGTTATTATGGACTAGGTCTGGTATAAAACTTTTTTCAACTGTTTTTTTTTATTGGTATGAACTGGACGGCACCATGAAGTTCAAATTACAGTCAGATGTTTAGACTGCGTAAGGCTGGTCTGCCAGAATATGGCGAACTTGTTACACGCTGTAAATGAAAACTCTCGCTAGTGCGGTACGACTGCCAGCCAGTAATCTTTAACGTGCATCGCGCAGTAGCGATACACAACCGCGCGGCGGTACGATGCTCGCCCATAGATTAAAACAGGCAGGAGTGGTGATTGAGCCTGCATGACTCCTGGGTTCTGCAGCGCAAGCCTTCACTCCACGCACATCTCAGCCTGAGGAGCATTAACACGCTCGGAAATCCTCGACGACTGTACAAATTAGGGTGCAGTAATTAATACTGATGGGAGAAACTTCGTATTGAGCGTTCCAGAAATAATTTAGATGAGGCCAGTTACTGATCAACTTAAGTATTTATTTATTTACTTACAATTACTTTCTTTAATGATAGTGAGAGCCTCGTCCAGGTTGAAGCAGGAGCGGTACAAACACAAATAAACATGATTAAGAATGTGCCATCACACACAAATAATTATAAAGATAACGGCGGTCAAAGCTGCCTAATGCATATGTGCCGAAAGATAGACACTATTCTCGTGACTTTTGTTTCCGGTCAGACAGACGCCGTACCCACCTGTCACGTCGCCACGAGATCCACTCCGCGACTCCATCATACCTCTGTGCTCTCGTATCACTTCCTCGAGCAATCGTAAAAGATGCATCGCCTCAGGGGCACGTGAATCTGCCGCATTCACAGTGGCGCGATGCTCGCCATAAATAATCGCGGTTACGGCCGCCTCTTCGGCGCATGACGCTAAAGTGGTTGCCCGAGCGCCACGATAACTAGGCGACTGCAACATCAAGCCCCGAGATGCCCGCGCTGTGTATGGACCCGAGCGCGCAGTGTGGACATTCGGCGGACGCTGAGCGGGTAATAAAACAGCCATTCTCAATCCTCTGAAGCGCGCTGCTGCGTTCGCTTTTATGGCCCTTACAAGGACGAGGTAAAGCGCACGAGGCCCGCGTTAGATGCGGTGCTTACTGTCCGTCAGTTTGGGCGCTCTTCAAGGCGGTCATGCCGCAGCAAACACCTCAGAACACGTAATGTTGATTTTCATTTTACTTTACAAAAATATATAAAATTTGAACCGAAATTCGCGTTTTCTTTGTTCGTTTATGTGCTGCGCAAGATGGGGACGACTTGGAACAAGCTCTACCAAGCTCGAAAGGCGTAAGTTGGCGACTACCTGGTTGTAATGTGTATATCTTTCAATATACAGCCATTATTTATTCATTTATTGGTACTACCCCACTGCAGATTTCTTTAGAGTCATCGGACGAAGACAAATACTTCTGCATGTTGCCTTTAGTTACCGGAAGAATATATTTATTTGTGAATAAGAGCTACAGGTGGCAATCACGGCGGATAATAGCATGCCTTTTCTGATTTTTTTTCCGTTCGAAACAGCTTCGTGTTTTTTTTTTTCTGACAGACCCCCCCCCCCCTCCCCTTCCCCCGTAAACTCAGGTTTGAAAGCCATAGCTTTACGGACGACACTTTGCATAGATTTCGAGCTTGTGGGCTGTCGACGCCGCGATGGAAAAACCCCTTCTCTCCCTTCTTGGCGCGATGAGAGGGAAGTCGGGTTTCGCCGTTGGCCGTACAGCGCACAGAGAGAAAAGGGGGAGCCCCGGCATACCGCAACCAGGGACTCAAACAGTAACCGTAACCGAAACCGTTTAGGAACGAAATTTTTTCAATAACCGGAACCGGAACGAAACCGTTATTTGAAATTTATAAAAACCGTAACCATAACTGTAACCGCAAATTATTTACCGGCAACCGGTTTTAACCGATATTAACCGAAAAGTAAAAATACTAGTTTTTCTGAAGTACGTGACCTGGAGAAGGGATCTCTAAATGTCGTGGCCATTTGACAGAGTTACTGTCAGCGAGAGGTGCATCTGGTAATACATTTCCCTTTAATATAACTTTAGGATTAAGAATACTTGGTTAAAACCAGTGCTCGAACATTTAATAAAAAAACATTTCTATTTCTAAATCTGCCACGCTCCTACATCGCTACATGTATTCCGTACGTGTCGCCAAAGCCAAGGAGAAGGATGCCTCGTCATCGAACGCGCCAACGAACTTGGCCGCCGATGACGGAGACACCATCGTCCAACAGACAGGAAATGCCTTTTCTGCCTCCTTCGCCTCAACCTTTGGCGCTGCCCTGCTTCCAATCGCCGAGGCCAAGGCCGGTCTCTTCCCACACGGCTAGCAGTCTCAGCAGTCCCTGTCGCAGAACTCTGAACGCTAGCTATTCGAACGTCAGCACGGTGTGCTCGAACATCCAGAGACGCGCCAAGAGATCGCTTACAGCATCACCGGAGCCCTCCCCTGCTTCCGCCGGAGGTAGGGCTTTTACGGGAATAATTTCTAAGAGAGCCACCAATGTGATCCGACTACCTTCGGTGGAGCCGCCTTCCCCCCCTCCACCCCCCCCCCCCCGGCCAATTCCCAATGCGAGGGTCCGTCAGGCATACGACATTCTGGGCGATCTCGCCCAGAACATCAAAAGTTTGTTCACTAGAGATGTCCACGAGATCCGGTATCTCCACCCGTATCGGTTCTACTGGGATGCCATGCTCCCCGAACCCCAACACCTCATTTTCGATGGACTGTAACTCCTCCACGTCGTCGCGAGAGGGAACTGGAGGACGGCTATCCTATCCCAGATGTACAGGCTCGAGTCCGAGGTTTTCAGAGAGCTCCCCGACCAGCTCCCCAACCAGCCTCGACGCGGACGCCACACGTCTCGTGCTCCCGCGAACACCAGCTACCACCCAGGCACTTGCAAGTCCAAGAGGCCTCCTAATCCTAAGTGAGTCCGGCAGCTACCCAGGGTCTTCGAGACCCACCAGTACTGTCATTGACGACACGGTCGTCTTCTCGACACTCCTGGACGTTTTCCCGGTCGAGAACGTTCTCGCCCATGCATTTTGCGATGCTGGCGTTTCGGCCAACCTTGCCCCTGGTTGATCTTGGACCGAAGAAAACGACCCATTGGATCCGAGCTCGACGGCCACCACCGCCGAGCGAATCCTGAAGAGGCTCAGCAGAACCGACAGCGTCGCGTCATCGAGCCCCACGCCGATGACGACTCCTTCGACACCTACAATGGCGAGGACGAAAACCACACCAACAGAAAGTAGCACACTACAGACAAACAAAGTGACATCGACGACTCCAAGTAGGACGTGGGTAGCACTGCCTACAAGTTGAAAGCGACCGGACCTCCACCGCCAGTCCACCCGACCCAGCAGGCACCTCAAGTCGATTGGACAGTGTTTAGTGAGGCATGTAGTTTCTACGGGCCGCCCGACTTCGGCGCACTTTTCATTCGCTGCACGAAGGCTTCTTGCTTCACTTTCCGCGCCCCTCTCCCTAACCAGGTCCCCACGATCGATTCCACCGTAACCAACATGTTGGCGGCATCATCGAACGCT
Organism: Ixodes ricinus; assembly: GCA_037355805.1. Lineage (NCBI taxonomy): Eukaryota > Metazoa > Arthropoda > Arachnida > Ixodida > Ixodidae > Ixodes > Ixodes ricinus. The sequence goes on from JAZHYW010057635.1 coordinate 26,841, forward strand.
CCTCACGTGGTCCGTACCTCAACCCCGTCTTCCTCGTATCTAAGTCAGCCACCAAGTCCCGCTTTGTTTTAGACTGCGCCGCACTTGCTCCTTACCTACAGGCACCTCAGTTCCGCCTTACTCCGCTACCCCATGGCACATCAAGGTAAGCCCCTCCCACCCCAAGCGTATTTGCTAAAGCTCGACCTCGCCGAGGCCTTTTGCCATATCACCCTTCATCGCTGCACCCGTAACCTGACCACATTTACTCTAGGCCGCTGTTACTGCCTTTTTTGCCATATGCCCTTCGTGATACGCCCGGCGCCTTTTACATGCAGCTCTCGGCAACAATCATTGCCAGGGAAATGCGCGCGAGTGGACTCTGGGCTTGGTCTTACATAGACAACCTCTTGTGCACCCATCCCGGCCCAGACAAGTTGGCGTCTACGGTGAGCCTCCTCGTGGAGGACTTGTTGCGGTCGGGATTTCTCTTAAACCTAAGCGACACGAGCAAAGCTTACGCGACGCGTGGGTTTTCTTGGGTTCAGGCTCGACACAGCTGATGACACCATTTCGCACACGCCGGAACGGCTCCGAGCCATTCCTCGTGTCCTTCACTCACTGGAGCGCCCGCTTCCCCTCAAGGCGCTCCAGGGGGCGGCGGGCTACTTGGCATTTTACTTTTCTCTCTATGGCTCTGGGTTTTTTTTTCTTCGTCGTCCCCTGTTTGACAAAGTTTCAGACCAAATTCCTCTTTCACGCAACTGGCTTCCCTTTCTTCTGCGTGTTTGGCCGACTTTGCCGCACTGCCAGCCGCTCCCCCTTCACCCCGCTACCCAACAGCGCATGGGCAGATGCCTCCGGAGTCGGTTATGGTGTAGATGTTGGGGACTGTGCGCAGGCAATCATCGCCCCTCCGCCGAAGCCAATATACCTCTGAGAAGGACTCGCCGTGTTGTGGTGAGCGTGTATTGCCGAGAAGGCACTCTTCTTCTACACATGGAGAACAGAGCTTTGGCTCTCGTGCTGCGCCGCAGCCATGGACGAGCTTTACCTTGGGCTATTGCCAGTGCCATTTTTCTTCATTTATTTATTTATTGACATTTATAGAAAAACCTCCGGAAACCCTTCGGACGTTTCTTCAATCCTTCCGACGTCCTCAGCACGAGAAGGAAAAGATGTCTCGCACCGAGAACGCGAGGACCCGATGGCCCGCCGGCCTGCCATCGCGGGGCTCATGACCGACGGTACCCACTTTATTGACCTATCTTTATTATGAAAGAGACGGCCCTGGCAATAGCCCAAGGCGAAGCTCGTCTATGGCGGCGGTGCAGCGCCAGAGCCAAACCTCTGTTGTCTGTGTGCAGAAGAGTCTCTTTCTTACCAATGCACGCGCACCAGAACACGGCGAGTCCTTCCGAGAGGTATATTGGTCTCGGCAGACAGGCTATGATCGCCTGCGCACAGTCCCCTACAAGTACTCCAAAATCGACTCCGGAGGCATCTGCCCATGTGCTGTCGGGTAGCGGGGAAAGGTGGAGCGGTGGGCAGTGCGGCAAAGTCGACCGAACACGCAGAAGAAAAGGAAGTCACTTGGGTGAAAGAGGAATTTGGTCTTAAACTCTGTCAAACAGGGGACGAAGAAGAGAAAACCCAGAGCCGTAAAGAGAATTGTAAAATGCCAAGTAGCCCGCAGCCCATATAATAAATATAATATAAGCCCACCCGACCGGACATTCGGACCAAAGTTCAAATCCTGGCTCCGCCGTGAACTTTATATATATATATATATATATATATATATATATATATATATATATATATATATATATATATATATATATATATATATATATATATGCACAATTTTCCTAGCGTCATAGAATCGGCCAGCGAGAGACCTGCGTTTCGATAACCCTAGGCGATTGCTTGGAAATAGCAAACATGACGTAGGTAGTAACATGGACACAACAACGAAGACTAGAGAAAGGAACGAACAACACATCACATATTCTTACAGGTTTCTGTGTTGTTATTGTGTAGTTCGTACCTCTCCTTAGTCTTAATAATTAGGGTTGTGTGGATAACGGGCTGTAGTTTTGCTTGTTGGTGCATAATACAATAATAGGTCCAGCTGAACTTAGGAAAATAGAATATAGAGAGGTATGTCTCTCTCTTTTTTCTGTCTATATTCAATTTTCCAAAGTTCAACTGGCCCTACTATAGTTGTGTGGATATTTAGACAGCGTGTATTTGGTAAGCCATTTCAAACTTGCGACGAGTCACTCGCTGTAGATGATAAATTTAGCCAGTGCAGTACAACCGCAGCCCGGAGTCTTTAACGTGCACCACGCAGTAGTGGTACACGACCGCACGCCGGTTCGATGCTCATCCAGATCTAAACGGGCAGGAGTGGGGATTAAACCCAGGATCCCTGGGTTCGGGGTATCGGTGGCCGAGTGGTCTAGCGCACACCAGCTCGGAGCACGTGGAGCTAAAGCTCGCGCTGGGATCCTGTGCTCAATTTCGACCCCTTCCCTTCGCGATCTGGATGAGCATCGTACCGGCGTGCGGTCGTGTTTCACTACTGCCTAGTGCACCTTAAAGACCCCAGGCTAGCGGTCGTACTGTACTGGCTAAATGGCTTATCTACAGTAGGTAACAATGTCGCCATGTCCTGGCAGACTAACCTCCTGCTGTATAAAGAACTAATGACTAATTTGACTTTGACATTTGGCCCTGGGTTCTGCAGCGCGAGCTTTCTCTCTTCGTGCTTCAAGCTGGTGTGCGCTAGCCCACTCGGCCACCGACCCTCTCTCCTTAGTCTTCCTTGTTTTGGGCTTTTGCATTTACATTATATTTGACTTTCACCAACTAGCCCAGCTCTCGATTTTATTACTTTATTCCACTTAGCAGTATTTTACTAGAGGATAGCTATAGTTCTGCTCCTACCTTCAGTGTGGGCGAAGACTCGTCGGCATGTATTAGGTTGAAAGAAACTATAGCGACGAGAAGTTGCGAATGTTTCTTCCAGCACCCAGTGGGAACTTTCTTGGGCTTGTTTTCAAAAGCTGCCGAACAACGAAGAAGGGATGTTTATTTTCATTTTTATTATATAGAATGCGATGATCCCCGAGCAGCGGAAGCAACATGTATGCTCGGGTATCAAACTATATAATGTAAGTAGATGTAGTGAACAAGCTTTGAAGCTAGAAATGTGTGCAAGGTTTGACCAATTAGAAGTATTAAGACTATTCTAAGTTCCTTGAATTTCACGTTGTTGGATATCTGGGACTACTTTAAACCGTTTATTATAACATGGCTGTCTAGCATTTCAATTAGACAATTTAATGTAAAAACAGGAATCAATCGGTTTTTAGGAACGTGAGACCGGTAACCGAAACCGTAAAACACCGAAACAAAACCGTTATCAACAGGAAGCGGTAACCGTAACCGTAACTATAACCGAAACGTTATATTTTTTTGGTTTGAGTCCCTGCCCGCAACATCTCCTAGAAATAAGGCCGTAGCGCTCTGAGTGGTTACGTCACAATGTCGGAGAAGGAAGGCCATGGCGGAACTACGTGAGAAGATATCTGGTACCGGCGTGAAAAAAATGTTTCTTGTCGAGTGGCGTGGTGGTGTTCGTGCGCGTTTATCCGACATTAATATACGTTTTAAAAGCGCAGTCTTGTACAATATATTATATACATACAATATAAACCTAATATAGAACGCGTTACCAAGGTTGAAAGTATTAAATTTTTATTTATGATTATCCCTGTAACCGCGGGACCGCATGCAGTGCCGCACCTTCCCACACTTTTCGAATGAACCTGCTCCGATGCGACATTTTCTTTCCTCATACGGGCTCCGATTCTGGTAAATTTACGTTGTGTGTGAGCTGCTGACTGTCTGAAAAGGAACGCTCAGACATTTTAGAAGGGAAGGGAACCAAAAAAGAATCTAGTCATCGCCGCAGGGAACGCACACGAGCAAGAGATGGGTCGACAACGTTAAGCCTTTCGTCTCCCACTGCTGCCGTTGCTCTCATGTGTGGTTCTTTTGAGATTTGTTTCCTCCTTCCCGTCGTTTTTCTGTCGTCACCGCAGTCTCGGGTGGTGCTTTGCGTTCGCTTGATATTACGGGATTTACGTGGATTCGAGGAACAAGTGCGGCAACTAGTCAACAATGACACTGGTCGATTGTCGATAGACCTCCCTCTCGACAAAAAGACTTCGTAGAGTTCGTGTTCAAATTTTTCGTGGCAAATATTGCGGGACGTATGGATACGATCGACAGGTGAGAAACGACTTATCTACGGGCTTTCTTGGTCATGTAAAACAAAAATAAAGCGCTGCAGCCGTTTTTTTTTATATTTGTGAAATAATGGAATTTTGTTCTTCGTCGTTATCCGTGTGTTGTTGCGTCGCCATTTGTAAATATCCGTGGTAATACAGTCAAACCCGTTTATAACGAACTGCAGGAAACGCTACGATCAGTTCGATATAGCAAGTAGTTCGATATAGCAAAAAACATTTACAACGAACTTCTGCGATGAGTTCGTTGTAAGGCGAGAGCTTCTCTTTCTTTCTCATCTCTTCAGTTCCGCCTTGCAACAACACGCTAAAAATTGTTTTTGTTTTTGTTTGCATGTGTGCAGAGTTCGTTCTTTTAGCTTTCTCCCCTTCTGAATCGCTTCTCTTTGCTCGATTTTGTCCTCAACTTGAGCTTTTGGAATTTTCTTTCTTTCCTTCTTCTTTTCTTGGGGGAAGGGACAGGCTAGAAGACGATTGTCTGCGCGTTTTTGGAAGCCTTCTTGGGGGAAAAGTTCGATATATCCAATATGTTGTTCGTTATAAGACATACTTTTTACATGCATTTTTATTTAAATTTTCCGTGAGCTCGATATCGACAATAATTCGCTGTACGTGGGTTCGTTCTAAACGGGTTTCACTGTATTCTTGTTTTTACTGTAAGATGAATAACAAGTTTGTGTGATTATTGAAAGTGCGTTGTTTGTGCTTGTATGTTTACTTATACTAATGTTATTTTATTGACTTTACCGCGTTTATACTAGGATCTTAACCGTATTAAGGTAATAATATTATTGTTTACAAAATAAGTTATATTTTGTTCTAAGGCAGCTAGAGCCCATAGGGAGAAGTAAATTAGTTGACTAAATAGTAAGTTTAGTACCCTTGCCACACGGAAAAGTTATTATATTTTCATTAAATGATATGGAATTTCATCAGCTCGCGGTCTTGAGTGGTTATACGAGCGTCGCAAGCTGATTTGTCAACCCCATAATGTTCTTCGATCGAAATTGCATTACTTTTGCCATGTGGCCGGGGTATAATGCAAGAATTCAGTGACTGCACGCGATAACATTGCTTACATGATCGTGACCCTTGTCTAGCCGTGTCCGCGTTGACTACGTCTACCTGACTTTTACCTGTGATCTGTTTTGCTGTGTCCAATCACTGCGTGTCTCGCCATTTTATCGAAGTGTTTCTGTATAAAATATGCGTTCCTACAGCGATAATTGCGTGACTCAATGTTTTCGACTTAAAACAACCACACTTTTCTATGGACGTCTTATACGCATACCTCGTGCCATTTCGTACCGATTATTTAGCGGTGCAATGTCTCACCCGTGAAATAAGATGTTTTCTAGACCCGTTGTTACTATGTGCAGCTTTCATTTTAGCCAATAAGACACGCGTATGTGACTAAAAGCGCGTTACGACGGTCGATCCACGCGCGTTGCCTTCGCTTCGACGCGTGCTTCCAATGGCCTTCCTTTGCGACGTCACGAGAAGAGCGCTACGGCCTTCTTCTCTAGGAGGTGTTGCATCCCGCCCGTAATGACGCGACGAAGGAAGTCTTCCTGTCGTCTGCTTCAGACACTTGTTTTCAAACATTGCTCGCGTTAGACGAAATCCCACTCCGGCGGTATTCAGTTGCTACGCGTAATGTTTGGTGGTTTTAGAAACTTCCAGCGCGCTTACCCACTTTACGCATCACCGAGCACTCATGGCGGTCGTGAGTGGCTTCCACGGCGCCAACCACGATGGCTATGAGAAGTAACCACGTCGTACCTCCGTCCTCAGGTACGTGACGGCACCATTCCACCCTCACTGCGCGACTATGCTACAGTGATTGCTTTCATTTCTTCGCACATTGTGGGAGAATTTGGCATTCTTGTTAATCTAACAATATTCTTAAAACGCTTTTTTTAAGAGATGATGTGAGTCTCCGTTACAATTTTGCACCTATAAAAAACCGACACTGGAAGTGGTTGCACCATACATAACACAACAAACTAAATATTCTTTTTTTGTGTGTGTGTGTGTGATTGAAATCATTTTGGTAAATCTTATATTTACAGTTTGGCGGGTTCACACACTGTCCCTTGTTTGTTGTATTTTCTTATATACTTGGAATATTTTAATAATTCTTCGTTCGCTGCATTGTATCTGGAGATGAATTTTAACACAATGTTAGTTACCTTAATTCTACGTGACGTAGAAGCAGCGTTGGTTTACATTTCATATTTGCAACAGTCATCGGCTTTTTAATTTTTTTTTACTAATAAAACTCGCGATGAATGTTGTACAAATTTAGAAGAAAAAGGAATGAGCGAGTATTTCCTGCGTTTGAGTAACGTGAATCCAAGAATGGCTCAATCTAATTGTTATCAACAACTCGTCGGTTGCGTCCCACATCGAGTGAGCGCTACTCCCCACGACCCTAGCTCGCTCCCCACGACTCCCGCAACTCTCAGCGACCAGCACCGGGCCTTGCACTCCAGGCCTGATGAGCGCAACCCCTGCTCGCGCAAATATGTACGGCCACTGCATCTTCGTCACTCCTGTCGCGCGTGCCAGGAAGGGAACAGCATACTTCATTTATTTTCTAGAGTGCGAAGTGGTAAATTCCCTCGCGTCAAGGGGGCGTAAAGTAGCACCACGTTAGGGTAATTTCAGTTTCCGGCCACTCTTCTCATTTCGCAAGTAACAGCGCGACAATGTAATGAATAATGGTGTAACGATGCTGTGGCTGAATACTGGTTTATGGGGCTCTTCGGCTTGTCACTTCTCCACGGCGCACGGAAGTGCAGAAGGAAGCGGGCCTCAGGAGCGGGCGTTTTTCCGCGAAAATGAGGCTTTATGTTAAATCATGAAAAGAATAGGAGTGATGTTCACGAAAGGATGGACGATTTCGAATATTGCAAAAACTACGCATCGCAAAAAAAAAAAGAAGGCTTGCTTGTGTCGTTTTGGTTTTAAGCCAGGGGCCTTTTTAGGAAAGTTATTAAAGTTCGGGATAATTACCTTGTTAATTATTTTCGCGTAATTATATTTTTTTATATTGAGTGTAAGGGCCTGGTTTCATTTAAAAACTTGCTGAGCATCATCCAAAACACACTAAATAAAAAAATTGGAGTGCGATAGAAGGCACGCGCTGCATTTTACAGCTTTCTGAGAAACAGCATAATTTCGAACGGTTTTTTAAAGAAACACCGACAGGGTATTTATGCTCGTCAAAATTTTTATTTGTACGTGACATATGAGAGCCCAACAACCCAGAAAACAATTTGCATCTCGAAATTCGTTTTCTTCGCCAACGAAAACCGCAGATCGAGAACTGGCCAGTTTGAGTCGCGCTCACTCTCTTCTCCGAGGTCACGTGCCGTTTTCTGTGGTTTAGACACAACTACCAAATATAATCAAAGTCGTGGGTCATCAAAGGCACACACACAATATTATTAATGGAAAAGAAACATGATACGCATTTTTTGTAGCTTCTAAAAAGCTGCAAATAAGTTGATGGGAAAAGAAAAGTTGCACAGCCACGTGACTTTCGCCAGCTCTTTCATCCTCTATATTTCTTCTTCCTCCCCAGTCCAGTTTCTGTTTCGATTTCGAGCAGTTGCTTTTTTTTTTACTTTATTAAAATATATACGAGAAGCTCTAGCAAAATATTAATTGGGTAGGCTTCTAACACCATAATAAATCGCCCGGCAAAAAAAAAAAAATGTAAAGGGGGTGCACTTTTTTTTTAGAGGAGTGGTGCCGTCGGTGCCGAGAAGCGCTCCGATTGCAAACCGAAACTTAAAACCCGTTGAAGTAGTGCGGTGTTTCAGAAAGCTGTAAAATGCAGCGCGTGCCTTCTCTCGCACTCCAATCTTTTATTTTGTGCTTTTCGATGATGCTCGGCAAGTTTTCAAACAAAACCATGACCCTACTCTCAATATTTGAAAAATTAATTATTCGCAAATAATTAACAACTTAATTATCCACGAAATTTAATCATTTGTATAAATAGGCCCCTGGCCTAGGATTAAAACGACACAAGCCTTTTTTGGTGAGATACGTAGTCTTCGCAATATCGAATTTGTCCACCTTTCGTGAAACGCCCTGTATATATAATGCCTTTGAGCTCAGGAACCAATCAATATACCTTCTTTGCGTGATGTACATCCGAATTGAGGTAGAAGTTCGTTTATTAACACAAAAGATGTTATTGGAGTGGGCTTTATGCGAAAAAAAGGCACGTTACACCTCATAAGGATTATTTTACTTGTATGGTCTTGACGAAAGGGGGTCATGTGGCACTTAGTGACGTCACGTGACAGTCTAACGTCTCGCACATTGCGCGCAGATCATTCGTAACAGAATCTGCGCATCACCAAGACTCTATCTGTTTTCTTTTTTTCTATTTTGTCCGTTTGCGGGATTTTTTCAGATGCTTTTCTTTCACGAAACCCCATTGATAAACTGTCAGGACTGGATACTCGAAAAATGGTGAACTCATAGCGTTCCGACGTGTTCGATTCTTCACCCGGTTATTCGTTGTTATTGTCATGAGAGGTATATGAAAACTATTTATTATAATTTCGCCGTCCAGTCCGTTACGTCTACAATATTGTACTAACTGAAATCTTTCTCCGTTAAGCCGGGATCACATTGCTTACACATCGTACAAAAGACGGTCTGCATACAGATTCGAACGGGAGTCACCGCAAGATCCGTGCTTTGAATGCCGCGTTGCAATGAGTTCAAAGGGAGATACTTGGCCGGCTGCATTCGAACCACGGAAATGGCGGAGACTCGTGTTTGTAGACTGTCTTTTGAATGGCGTATGAGCAGTGTGACCCCGGCTTTAGGGAAGTGGTGTGGATGACCGGGAAGCATATGTCCGCGAACAAGTGTGCCTTGCAAACCGTACCTCCGTTGAGCGAGTTCTTTGCATCCCCGTATCTGCAAAATCAAGCTTTACAAAAAACAATAATAATAAAAATGTTATTGAGTCGGTATGGTGATTTTTCAGTTTTGCTAGTCAAGACAGTTATTCCTAGTCAAGACAGACTTTTCCTCTTTCTTCCTTCCCTCTTTCATTCTTTCCTAGTCTGCTCAAGTGGTAATAATCCTCAATTCCACGGTGTCCTTTGAAGTTTCTGCGCTGACGAGCACTCGTCCTCACCCCGCGACATGTAAATACAAACACACCATTCAACAGCATTAAACTCAAACCCCGGTTACGTGCTGAAGCACGCGTTTCCTTCCTACCTTCTATAAATTAAAATCCCTTTTTTTTTCATCCTTTCTTTATTTTTACTTTTTTACGGAGTGGGAAAACAACAGCGCTGACCCCTGAGGGGCCTTAATGGAAGCGTGCGTGCCTCTCCTAATAAATCATACGGCGCGGCGTGGGCTTTTGGGGGGCCTCATCCCGGCATGTCAGTCCGTCGTGCGCCAGCATCCATCCCAATATAGAAAGAGCCGAGCGGGGGCGGTCGTGCGCCCCATCGCACCTGGCGAACAATGCGGATGTGGGCCTCGTTCGTCCCCCGGGTCCATCCTCGCATGGGAGGCGTCGGGAGAGAAACTGCCAGCTGTAATCGCAAGTTTCAAAGAGTGATCGACGCCGCCTCCACTCCGTTTCGCCGTAACTTGTCCAGAAGCGAAGGCTACGGCACTGTCGAGCCAAGCAAAGGGACGGAGCGAAGCACGTGACCGCTCTAAGCGGGAGAAGGAGCACACCGGCGATGCGTCGGTCACGTGCCTCGCTCTGTCGCCTTGATTGGTTCGCTGAAGTCGTAGCCTTTGCCGTTTGTCAAGTTATGGGAAACGGAGCATAGTGCTACACGGAGCGGGAGTCTGAGCCGCGTCGCGGTTGGATTTGCGAAACCGCGAACAACGGAACAACGCGGGGTTCTTCGGTTCCGCCGTCGCGGAACAGGGTGTCGTAACTCTAAGGCGCGGAAGAGTGAAAAAAAGCGCGAACAAAGCAATGTGCATGTGAGTGTGTGTGTGGTGTGTGTGTGTGTGTGTGTGTGTGTGTGTGTGTGTGTGTGTGTGTGTGTGTGTGTGTGTGTGTGTGCGTGTGTGTGTGTGTGTGTGTGCGTGTGCGTGTGTGTGTGTGTGTGTGTGTAAGCGCGGGCGCGCAGGCTTTTAGAGGCGCATCGACGCTACTTGGTAATGTTCTCATTGGCACGGAATTTAATCGCTGCACTCTGAGTCTGATTTATTGTTCAAAGTCTCGTTTATCTGAATAGTCTGTGACTACATTGGTCACTTGACTCTGTTTACTTTACCTGCGTGTTTTATTCAACGGGGGTTCCGCTAGTTGCTGAAAGTTTTTCGTTTTCGCGCTCTTCGCAGACGAAGGACCACACGATTATTTTTAGTAAGATCTAGTCGAATATGAAAACATTGAAGAAGATTATTCCGCTCTAAAAACAAGCAAATGAATGTGCACCACTCGAAGTGCGAATCACTGCAATCTACGGATGAAACTCGGCAATTTATAAGGCTCGAAAAAAAAAAACACATCGTATTCGTGGGAAAGTGAAGCGAGCATGTGTAACCGCAAGGCGGTTATTACACCGGGGGGCTTCATTTTATTATAAAACCGATTTTTCTTTTTTCAGACCTCGTGATTCAACTAACTTTCCACAATTGTAGTAATTTACTCTTCGAGTGACCTTGGAAAGATTTGACAAACTAAGAGTGTTTAAAGTGTATCGCGGGCAGAGTTTTGATATTTGAGATGTCAGTGTCTTGTAATGCTTCTGGATCTTCAGTGAATTTCAATATTTGTCTCTCCTTGCGCTCTGAGTGAAAATAAACGCGCGTGCTTTGTTCACTAAATGGTCAACCTCTGCATGTGAATAATACTAACGCAAAATAAAGCTCACGTAGATATATAAGAACTGGTCATCTTTAACGCGGTAGTGTATGTAATCATCTAGTAAAGGGTACGCCATTGTTTGCAATCAAATGGTCGAGAAGATTCACTAACAAGGAGAAATCTTTGACACTGATACTTTCATTAACCAAGTCTCCCAACCCATATTGTAAATCTTCTGGTAAAGGCTCTACGCTGTTGTTGTTGCTCGAATTGTTGCTCGAGTCAAATCACGTGTTACCAGAGTAGAGGACGGTGAAGGGTAGTCATCTGCCCTTCGTTTACTTACATATATACACATTCGATCATAGTCGGCAGTTGGCGACGGTGTCCTCTCTCACGAGCTATGTTTGCATCTCTAGGGTTCTTCTTCATCTCTCTGGTTGGCCGTACATCACTGCCCCCTCGGGGAAGTCCAAGGCACGGTTTGCCAATGCACATGTCGGCAAATTGATGACTTGGTCGGAAGTCGTGATGGGTGGCGCAACGCTGACTTCAATGAAGTCTGGGGCGAAACCTGCACACTATCAATATAAGCGGGTCCCAGACGATAAACGGACACCATGTAATGTCTGTTTTCTAGCTATAATATGAAAGTCTTGGGACCGCGTTGAATGACGAAAACTGGTCCGTCATAAAAGCCGGCAGTGGCTCCTGTGCTGCATCTGCGCGACAAAACAAAAACACGTCTCTACACGTGTCTAAGTCTTCGATGAAAATTCTCCTGTTAAGGCTGGTTCACAGATCTGCAACGCGTGCGTTCGCATGCAACCGAAACGAACGTAACGACGAAAATATCGCGACAACCGTGACTCATAGATTGCTTCGCAAAGCTACGCCTTACATATCGCTTGCCATGCTGTGTACGGCGAACACTTGTCCCGGTGGCTTTGTCGTTACGGTCGTTTCGGTTGCATTCGAATGCAACCAACGCAGATGTGTGAACCAGCCTTTAAGTTGTTGTCGTGTAGGCGGTGGGCGCAAACCTTTCAACGTAGTCATCAGACTTAATACGAAGTTCTGCATGTCTGGCAACCGATCATCTTCTACAGTATGGAAAAACTCGACTGGCAGTCTTAGGGTCATGTCGTAAACATGTTCAGTCGGTGTGGAGAAGATATCTGCATTGTAGACCGAACGGAGGGGAAAGCCGAGCGGCGACCCACGGAGAAAGTGCGCGGAACGCATGGTACTCGCAGACTGGGCGCCGTTGCAGACCAGACAAGATGCTTCTCGTAACACCAACCGATTGTATCCTAAACAGTTAAATAAATATATCCTTGCATTATCCCGGATTAAACGGTGCATCTTAGGATGTTTAACGTATATCAACAACGCGTGATGCTTCTTAAGCCCGCGAGCCTCAAATTCAATTTAACCCCCTTCACGGTCCGCGGGAAAGCGCACGTTCGCGATTCAGAGAACTGAACTGAACTTTGCCCACAGTATACCTGCCTCTGAACAAGAGATCGTCTCGTCGGAAGAACGACCCGATACACGCCACGTAACGGACGCGAAAGCCTAATCATGCAATTGAAGTTAATCAAATTAAACAAACGCTGTCTCATTTACTTCACAAATTAACGTCGCATTACCAATTAACGAAACGTCAGTACCCGGCCACCGCTGACATGGCGCAGCCGACAGGATTCGCAGAATCCGACGAAACCGGTGACCACGCCCTGATGACGGACTCCAACAACGGAACGGATATCACCAATCAGGAGACAATGCGTCAGGGAATACAAGACACCAGAATTCAACTCCAGCAGCTAATTATGACCTTCAACGCAGCACTTTACACACGGCGACCAGAAAATGGCGTCGATGTGACGGACTGAAACGAACCAGAACGAGGAGTAACCACGTCGAATGCTTGTACATTGCGCATGACAACGCAGATGAGCGGTAACACAAAAACGGTCGATTTGCTGTCGGTCTTCGTCCAAACGCAGCAACTGGCCGAGACCCTACGACAGTCTATAAGGCCCCTCCAAGTTCACTCCACGAGCGACTGCATCTTCACGCGCGACTCCCACGTTCGAGGGGCAGTCAAACGAAAATACTCGCTGAGTGGCATCGAGAAATTGAACAGGGAGCTCTCCTTGCCGATTGGACACCAAACCTCACCCTGCTCAACGCCGTCCCCCGACTTCATGCAGCCGCACAAGACTGGCACAAGTCCTACGGTTCCCGAATCGACGAATGGGAAGTATAAAAGAAGCCATCAACAAACGCTTCCAACAAAAAATGTGACTTCAAGAATTCCTGGAGTACCAGCAACGTCGACAGCTCCACCCCAACGAGAGCATTTGCAGTACATCTACGCGAAGAATGCCATGTTCAAGCGAACTCCCTCTGAGCTAGGAGTTAGCGAACGGATCTCTCTAAGCCTTCATGGAATCACCGAGGACAAGTGAGTTGATTCCTTGGCAGCACAAGGCTGCAAATCGGCGCTTGAGCTAATTGGCCGCGCGACGACTCTGGACCATTGCCGCCCCATAGGAAAGACGCCACTACGCAAACAAGGCACGCACGAGCCTGCGTCGTTAATGCAGGAAATGACAAGCGCTTGGATAACCGCACCGACACCCTTGAAACGCACGAGGCAAAGCAAGGGTTCTAATTTCGACCAGCCCGGTCACTTTTCCAGGAATTGTCCAGAGCAGAAAACTACAGCGACCATCCACGCAGATGAGATGCGCGCGCAAAAGGGCACTTGTCCAAGCGAGAAGAATTGCCACGGACGACCAGAAATTCTCTCTCCATCGTAATCGCTTTCCCGGAAATGAACCGTCCTGTGAAGGCGTGGCCCCAAGCCGAAAGCCTAGCCATGTTTGTGAAATCGGAGCCAGCACGGAATGATATCAAAGCATCCCTAATACAAAGAATCCACACAGCTGCGGACAGCATTACCGAAGACGCTTCACCGGAAGAACGCGAAAAGCTCCGTAACTGGTATGCTTCCGAAACACCACGCCGCGTTCAAGTCTGAACTGAGCTTTGCCCAGAGCACCTGCCTATGAACAAAAGATGGTCTCGTGGGCAGAGCGCTTCGATACGCGCCACGTAACGGGAACGAAAGTAATAAGAATTAATCGAAATTTATTCAGTTAAAAAAAACGCTATTCAATTTTTATTACAAATCAACCACGCATTGCTAAGCAAAGTGACACTGACAGATCAAAATCTTTTTTTTTTGTTATCTGAGACAATTAAAAACAATGCCTGAACATTACCGTCAAAATTTGAAGCTTTGGAACTCAGTATTTATTTTCCAAAAGCCAAATTTAAAGTTCCAGGGCGACCCGCGCCAGTGCAGTGACGTCAAAGATTGAGTCATCCTGTAACTCGAGTTTTTCTCCCGCCTCCGAGCCGTCCGAACCGGAAGTGTCGTGTTCGCCCGAACAACCGCGCTTCTCCGCGCGTGCCGCCTATCGTTGTGAGCAGACGACGCTTCACTTTCGAGTTTGAAGTTCTATTAGGGCCCTCGCAGCGGCCACAAATTCTTTGAAACGGTGCGAAGTCGAAGAGGACGTGCACAGGTTCCCGCAGTGAGTGGCATGAGGGGCCATGTCGCGCCGGTGCTGCGTGAACCGTGGCGGAGTCACAACCGAAAGTACGCTGCACAGGTTCCCGAAGAATGCGTCAGGGAAGGCGGCCTGGCTAGCTGCAATTCCTGAAGGATTAATGGGGGGTTTCGAATCTAAGTCCTTTTCTTGTTCTTGACAGTTCATCGACAAGGATTATGAAGTCAGCCTGACTGTCTTTAGAGCGTTGGGGGTTTCAAATGGTACATCGGCTGAGGCGTGGCGTCGTTCCAACGAACTTCGCAGGTCATTTCACAAGAAGCAAAATGTCCGAGGCTAGAAGGTAGGTCTACAAAACATAGAAAACTTCGTCTGAATCCCCGACTCCCCGATCACCCTTACTGCTACTGGCACCGAGCGGCGCTATGTTTTTCGAGAAAGGATAAAAAGCCAGGAGGCGACATCATTTCTGGGCTCCGGAAAATGCCAATCCTGAAGGACTAATGGGGGTTTTCAAAAGAAGGGGGCATAGAACGTTCGCAATTGCGTTAAAAAGCATGTTTTGCGAATGCCGTTATTAAATGAGCTTCTAAACTTCGTAATCGATTACGTCACAAATAAAAAGAAGCGAGGAGCTGAGAAGTGGGAGAAGAACGGCAAACATACAAAACGCGCGCGCACCTCGATATATTTTTTGTTTTGCGTTGTGTTTTTTGTGTGTGTGTGTGGTTATAATTACAACTTGCATTGTTTTAGAAAAAAAAGACCAACTTTGAGGTGTCAGTGCCCTTTTAAAGAAGCGTCAGCACCCGGTCACTGCTGACACACTGCCCCAAGATATTCATTTTCTGTCCTGTGCAAGTTTTCAGCACAATTGGCGTTGACTCCCATTTTACGTGTGAAAACTTGGACTTGTACAGGCTTTCTGGCACTACCGTGAAAGCCGCATCTGTGTTGACCTGCACTGGCACGCCCGCGAACCTTCGACGTTCACCGTCACCATGTAGCCTTTCTTTGCAATCGGTGTGGCTGCGCAGTTGTTCAATGTGTATATTCGTCTTCGTTCGAAGATTCCTAGACCACGTATGTCTCCAATCAAGTTTGGCTTACTCGGCACA
The DNA here is from genome assembly GCA_037355805.1 of Ixodes ricinus. Classification (NCBI taxonomy): domain Eukaryota; kingdom Metazoa; phylum Arthropoda; class Arachnida; order Ixodida; family Ixodidae; genus Ixodes; species Ixodes ricinus. Next base: position 42,664 of record JAZHYW010057635.1, read on the forward strand.
TTTTTTTTATGATGATTCGCTTTTGAGCATCGTTTACACGTGTAAGTTTTGAACCAACAGTTCTTTGAGGCGGGCACCTTGCCACAACGCCCACATTTGTGCTTCTGTACCTGTGGCCGGTATCCGCTTTTTGCCTTCTCATCTGGCCTCGCTCGCATATTGGTGGAGGACTCATCGCGGCTTCTTGCCTGTAACGTGGCAGTTTGTTTGGTGGCCGATTCTCTGTCAAGTGTCATCTGGCATGCATTCTCAAACGTTAAGTCGTCCACCGCAAACCATGCCCTGTGACTTTCCTCACGTTGGATCCCTGCTACAAGCCTGTCACGCAGATCTTTCCTGAAGGAATTGTCGGTACTTGCATTTTCAGGCAGAGTGTCTAACTCTACGATAAATACTTGCATCCTCTCGTGCTCGAGTTGTTTCAGCAATGATGGGCCTCTTCGGACTGTAATTTATCTTGAAGAAATTCTTAACTTCTTCGTATGTTGTTGTTGTTGTTGTTGTTGTTGTTGTTGTTGTTGTTGTTGTTGTTGTTGTTGTTGCTGTTGTTGCTGTTGTTGTTGTTGCTATTGTTGTTGCTGTTGTTGTTATTGTTGTTGTGGTTGCTGTTGTTGTTGTTGTTATTGAAATTGTTGTTGTTGCTGTTGTCGCTGTTGTTGCTGCTGTTGCTGGTGTTGCTGTTGTTGTTGCTGTTGTTGTTGTTGTTGTTCGTCGTTGTTGTTGTTGTCGTCGTTTTTCTTGTTGTTGAATTGTTGTTGTTGTTGTTTTTCTGGAAACTTGGGAATTGCCGAATTTCGCAGGACTTCATACAGCTCTGTGCCGCTGCTAGTTTCGTTGGCGCTTACGAAATGCTCGAAGCGTTCCAGGTAAGATTCAAAGTTCTGAACTTTATGGTTGTACTCGTCGATTCTGCCTAATTGCGACATGGTTTCGGTAGACGGACGAAAAGTCGAAGCAGATACTTGTCATGCCGCTGCTCTTTAGGTCTCGTTTCTGGGGTACGTTGCTGACATCTGGCCTCCGGCCGTTTTCGCTGTGCGTCACGGCTTTCTGTGTCCGCTGTCACATCTTCGAAGCGACGCTTGGCGGGCCAGTGCAGCCGAATCATTGTCGCTAGTGTAATAATCGGGACGAGACGACTGCTCTGTCGAAGGATAACGTTTATATATAAGAGCTGCTCCCTCTTATGTGCACAGGGTCGGGACGTCAACAGCGTAACCGTCGGCGACACAACAGTCGCGGATCACCCGACGACTGTGTGATCGTCGTCGACACCAGGGCTGCGTATCACCTGACGATGCCCTTCCTCTGCTAGGTTAGCGCTTTCAGGACGATCGGAGGCCATGTCACAAGAATAGTCACGAATTAAAAGAAACGGACTGATCTATCAGCTGCAGCCCACAGTTCCACGCGGTAGCGCGCTTAGTTCAATAACCTATTCAAAGGTGGGCGCTGACAAACTGCTGAAATTATTTCTTCTACCGCTCCGAGTTTTGATGTACGCTGATGAAAATTTTATATAAGCAACTGGTTCTGTTTCAAAACTATTACAAGTACAGTCATAATTTGATCCTTGTGAGACATACAGACGGATTTGCGTGAAATGTATGAACATTTCAGCTGAAACGTCCACAGTTCTACCCTTCACTAGAAAACACTTTAAAAGATTCAAACTCAATTTGAAAAGTCAAAACATCGAAAGGATCAAATGGCCTTCAAGGAGGTCCGAGAGTCTCTGCCCTTCGTTCTTAAGAGACGTATCGACGTTACATACCGACATATCGACATATTGAGGCTGGACTTCCATTATGTCAAGAGGTCTCCGACGGCGGATGGAATGTAAATTTCGCAAGCTTTTCATCACACTGCCAATTTGTTGACCAAATAATAGTTTTGGAACCCCGCCTTCAGATGTCTCCTGTGGACCACATCGCCACTCAACATACGAACATATTTTCTTCTATTGAGCTAAAGGAATCTTTATACTGTAGTTTGGCGAAAACACTGTTTCTGCGCTTTACGTATATAACAATAGTCTGACAATGCAATGGGTGTTTATGCTACTGCATCAGCTTCAAATCATGGCTCCACATCTGTTGTCCTTATTCCGAAGTTTCAGGTATGCAAATGGTTTCGGCTAGCTAACCATACGTGTTCAACAGCGGCCGACTTAAATATGTTATTTTCAGTCTTCATATCTATTGATAACCTAGAACAGCCAAAAACAAAACTGGACCATATTAACAGTTTCCGAAATTGCGATAAAGTTACTGAAGTGCAAAAATATGCGGTCACTTTGATGGCCTTTTTTTTATACAAAAATCAAATAACATTGTTTTTTTCTCCAAATATTTATAGACATTCAATACATAGTTTTTCACGTGTGACGTCACTTCCCATATTCCCGCTCGCCGGCCGCCGCTCGTGCGCTACTGGAGTACGATATCGCTACGGCATATGTACCGTACGTGTGTTGCAGCCATGCACGACTACAGCACAAAGTTTTCATCCGAAATTCTGGATCACTGAGCTAAACATTCGAACTCAAAAGGTTCCTAAAATGCAAATTGCAAACCGGCAAGGCCCGTAAAGGGCGGAGGTTGTTCATCGCGTTCGTAGCCCAGACGCTGGGTTGTCACCAGTCGGTGTTCGTATCCATTCGTATCCTCCATAAGAGTCGAAGGTTCGCCTGTACATTCAAAGACGGAACACTTTCAACACAAGTCGGCTACAAACACCACAGAGGCAAGGAAGCTCAGCGACAAAGGTAAAAGCAAAGAGAGCAGCATGCAGCGTGACGCTACCGGACCCTGTAAAATGCCTTAGCCCCTGTGGCAGAGCACACAGAATACGAATATAAAGTTTAAGAAAGTTATGTATTATAGATGACACATGCATTCCTCACCGGTAATAAAGCCACGACCACTGACACCCTCGTTATCGAGGTTCTTCAAATCCTTCCGGTGTATGCGAGCAGGCCATAAGCTCCGGTGTCTGTCTCGGACAGCAGTTTTTTTGGCGCACAAACTGTCGGTTTATTACTTTCGACAAACAATGCAACCTTGTATATGGCATTGCGCTACTCTCCTCTGTGGAAGACTTGCTTCTGCTGCGGAAACCGAACATCGCGCACATCGACATTAGTGCACCAGTCTGCGACCGCCAAGTGTACATAACACGACAGAACGAAACGCACACCAAAAACAATGCAGCAGCGGCGTCGCCGGCGGCGGCTGCCTGAAACCGAATCTTTTCAGCACCAGGTCATGACGGCGACATATTCCTTAAGCCCCGGCAGTGACATCCGTGAAAACTATCATAGATTCCGTGTCATTGCGACATCATCGGCAACGTTAAAGCAGATCGCTTCGCTTAACAAGGTTTCGGAATGGAAAAACTCTCGCCGGTAAATTTTTTGTCAATTTAAATTTATCTGTAAAGCTCCATATTTAAAAATTACGGCTGCAAAAAAAAAAAAGATAAAAGTTAAAATAAAGGACGGTAAAAGAAGTTTGGTCAGGGTAGTCCTGAGAAGAGGACTCACCAGTTTCCTTTCAAGTCTCTGACTATCGACGAAAGGGGGTTTATCGCTTGTCTCGTCAACGTTCGTTCAATACAACAGGTCATTGTACCTCTGGGTCATAATAAAAGCCACAGTTTCTTTTTGCGTTTCGATCATACTATTGGTGCTTTTTACAGGAAGGACATTTCCCAGGAAGAGGTTGAGGACAGGCTGTAGCGGCGGAAGGGGATGGGAGAAAAACGAGCTTCCCAGCGCCTGCGTCCAAAGGTTTGGTGATATTAAAATATTAACGTTTACTAAAGAAACAATTGTCGGCAGTTTTCTTATGGGACAGTTAGTATTTTCAACGACAAGGGCGCCATTGCCATATTCAGCTGAGCAAATACCATTGGATGCAGATAAATTATCCAGTTCAGTTTAATATACCTAAAAGGCATTTCAGATGAAACGCATTACATGAAAGGGGGGGGGGGAGGGGGGCGTGTTTGCATAAAAATACGTTGTTGATGGTTTTTATTTGGGAATACAGCGGAATGAAACACCGAATTTCGCAGACCTGCAAATCCAACCAAAATAAACTCCGATAAACTCTGATTTCTTTTTTTCTTTTTTTTTGGGGGGGGGGGCAAAATGTAAACTTTCAAAATCACCCTCCGAATATCAGCAAAAATAAACTCCGAAAACACATCTTCGAGACAATATCGAAGATACCATTTTCGCGTCTTTGGGTGCCAAGCTCCTACCTCGCCACTTTGAGAAGAGCAGTCTCATCGCCAATAGTTTACTGAAAACTATTTCGGCAAGGGGTTACCAAAAATTGTTCCGGATAATAAATTTATACCACAAAATGGAGAGAAAAAAATATGATGATCTTTTACATAATTGAACTCGCCTTTACAGGCAGCCTTTTTCACCTAATTCAGCATCGTAAGTTCCTACTTGTGAGTGTGGTGGCCCCTTTTAAGAAGGAAAGGGTTAGATAGAAAGGGAGAGAGAAAATAAAGTAGGATTGTAAAGATTGACAGCCTTCAAAAAAGGCATTGTTTTTTTGTTTGTTTTCTTCTCTGTTCAAATATGTATCACATTGCTCAAGACTGCAATGGATTCATATTGAGAGACACCAAATACAAATTAATTTAATAAAAGACAGTCATTTCTTATCTCTTTGACAAGGTTACTAGGGGCTTGGCGGCCGAAAAAAGCTCAAATTGACTTTTTCAACAAAACAGCAGCCTCTTACGTGACTATGAGGTTCAGAAAGACCTCCTACCTGTACCTTTGATTGTGTATGTCTGTGGCATGGGCCCGAATGATTGAGCTTGGCAGCGTACATTGAATGTTCTTAACACTGGATCAGTCAAGGAATCGAGCTAGTTGAAAAGAAAAACTCTTGCCCTTTAGTAGTTCTATGGCGCGCCCTTTAGCAAGAACTTTGGGATACCGTATACCCTTCTATTTCGTGTTTGTACTGCTGCAACGTTGGTTTCTTTTCGCATCTCTTCCCACTCGCTATTTCATAACACTTCATCTTATTTCTTACCACTTTCAAGTTAGGGGTAGCCGGTGTCGTATTAAAAGTTGCCAAACTCCCCGAAGAATCTTTTAAAATCTATTTCCACTTTTTCTTACTGCTACGGTTTTAGTTCAGTGACTTTAAAAGGCTTTCATCGCAAACCACGCATGTCATTTTTCCCGTCGTGCAAAGAAAGCTCAACAGAAATCGGATTTCGCAATCCGCTGAAAGCTGTGGCTGACGCAACGAGGAGTGATACTATCGAATCAAACAAACTCGCCAGGCCCACGTCACTGAACCCGCAAAACGCTCAAGTACCCCTGAAAAAAGAAATGAAAAAACCTTTTTGTAATTAGCCGTACCAAACACTTTTATCGTGACAGAAGGTCTGCACATAAACCTTACAGTAAATTTGCTCCCACTCGTATCATAGGCGGTGTTCTACAACGCACTCTTCGTTGCGCATAAAGATGCATACAGCTACGTTAAAAAACAAAACGCGGGAATAATTAGGCACGAAGAAGAAGAAATAAAAAAATGCACAGTTTATTTGTTTCGGTCGACTACCCTGTACGTGAAGAACGAAATGTAGAAATAAATAAAATATATAAAATTAAAACGTGTAAATGAACAAAATAATAAAATGCGGTTGTGTGGCAATGGGGCTAGAGTCTGTTACACGCCGAGAATATCGGGACAACGTTCTCCCCCAAAATCTCTCTTCTCGCCACGATTATTGGTTTCCACCTCATCAATCGGCTCCTCTTCCGCGTTCGCTTTGCTCAAGTGGAAAGAGTGGATGGTTTTGTGAAAAGGGCTTGTCTTGCCTTGTCCTTACTCTGTAACGAGACCATAGAGGTGTTTGGCCATATTTGATGTGCCAACATCTCTGTATCTTTGTGATTTACACGAACGAACCGCTCCTTCCGTGTTTTTGGGCACGCTGAATAAAACCGAGCGAACAAACAACAGGTAGCGGGCACTACATGACCAAAGCCACAGGCACGGTGCCCACACATCATACAAAAGACAAGGCGTTCGTCGCAAATGATGGTGACAGAATCATGTGTGGACACGCGTCAAGCATCTTCGAAGCGTGTTTGGTTCATACATGTTTTAAACATGTCTGCAAAGATTTTTTTTTTTTTATGATTGACGTAACAGGACAGTTACACCAGGAAGAAACAGGCAGTGCCTGCAGATAATCTTTTGTACGATGTATTGGCAGCAGGGCCGCGGCTTTATACGGCTCGCTTACCAAAGCTGCGTCCCCGGAGCTTTTTCCTCGGGCGTCCCAAACCCGGGGGTTTCTTGCTGACCGATGTCTGGGCAGCCGCGGCGTCTCCCTGGGCGGCGTCTGCGCCCGGGCACTTCTCGCCTTCTTCGTCGTCGTCCTGGGGTTCGTCCTCGTCGTCCGAGTCGGTGTCCTGGTGGTGCGGCCAGGTGCCCCATGTCTGGTGGCTAAGGATGGGCAGCTGGCACACGAAGCACAGGGAAGACATCCACGGTGTCTTCTGCCGCCGCCCGCTGGCCCCCTCGCCGTCACCGTGCCGCGGTGCGCCGTCGCCGCTGGGGCGCCTGACGCTGCGGCGGCCGCTGACGCCCGGCACGGGAGCGCGCCGTCCACGTCATGACCGCCAGGGCGGTCCGTGTCCTCAGCCCGGCCTGTCGGAGCCTGGGCCCCGTCCTCGGCCGGACTGGGCTCACTGGGGACCCACTCTCGCTCTCTGGGTCGCGGGTTGGTTCGAGGGGAAGGGCCGCCAACGAGGCTGTGGCGTCGAGAGGCAGGTCTGGTATCGGCTCAATCTGTTCCGCAGGGAATACAAGGGATTCGTTTCCGTTAGCAGGCTTGCGTTTGGATAAGTGTAAAGGCTGGCTCACACATCTGCGTTGCTTGCGTTTGCGTGCAACCGAAACGACTTTACAACGGCGAAGTCACCGGGACAAGTGTTCGCCGTACACAGCATGGCAAGCTATGCGAAGGGTAGCTTCGCGAAGCAATCCACGAGTCACGGTTGTTGCGGTGTTTTGGTCATTACGGTCGTTCCGGTTGCATGCGAACGCAAACGTTGCAAGTGTGTGAACCGGCCTTACCGCTCATTCACACTGGAAACGGATCCGCGTTCGCAAAGCGGTTGCGAACGCGGTTGTATAAAGATCCAGTACAATTACACGCGCACTCGATGACATCAAGTGCGCGTGCAGTTGTACTGAATCTTTATACAACCGCGTTCGCAACCGCTTTGCGAACCCGGATCTGCTACAGGTGTGAATGAGCGGTTAAGGCACCCCAAAATGTAAAGAAGGACGGAAGGCACTATAAGGAGTATTCACTGGGCGCCATATTTGTGGGTGCTGTCTAGAGCGCACGCTCAGAACGATCCCACATTAATAGGCTGCTAAGACCGGCACCCTTGATGGTGTGGAATGCACGTTGCAAAAGAACCATGAAAGCTCGCCATCAGCACGCGCTCAGCAGTCGCGCACACAACTATGGCCGCCAGTGAATACTTCCTATACTCTGTTCAACCTTAAAGCTACAGGCGCGAGCTAGAACGCGCTCCTGGATTTGAGACGGGCATTTCTACCGCGAGTGCTTGTTCTCCGGAAGAACGCTTCAAAGCAGCGACTTTGAGCTCTCGTGCTTGTGGTATCGGTTGCAGCCTCAGCTTGAGGGCGAACAGAGTATATACTTCGTCTCGTTTCACCTTACAATGACTCTGGCGAGTTTTACGAGCATGCGTGACAGCAATCAAATGTAGCAACATCTGCTATAGTTAAAAAGCTTTAGCAAATATATGAAGGTAAGTATTTAGTAACCTGTGGCAGTAAGCAGGAAAAGACTGGCAGCATGCCAAACAGCTCTTTGTACTTACAGCTACAGGTTAGCGAATACTTATCTTACGACATTTCCTAACGCTTAGAGCATGAGTGTAAAACCTTCACTCTTTTCCACGGAAGGTTAAACGTAGTAGTTGCTCTAGAAGGCAACAGCACGCGCTTTTACACCGAGTCCTGGGATAATTTCCAGAGTCGCCCAATTAAAATACCCTCTCAGTGTTTCCAGACAAGCACAGGAAGAGTTCTCTCAAACTAATGTTTGAACATGGCTTTAACACACTGTCCCTACATATCAGTGCAAGGATTTATCTAAAATTACATGGAACCCTCAATACGTTCGCTGACCGCTGCAGCCTACTTGCTTGTGGCTCGACTAAACGCCCTCAAAACAAACAACTGTGGTAAAAATAACAGTTGTAATCTCAAAGGGCTTTATGCTGGCTCTGCGTTGGGCTACTCTTTCATAAGAATTTTGGTCATCGTAAGTAATAATGCCCCGACTCTCACACTCAATGCCTAAAGGCAGGGGAGCTAAAATAGAAAGCCAAACTGACTACACAGCTCTTCCGTGTGTACCAAGCCGCCGAATCCTTCCAATGTGCTAATCCCTCGGCACAGCCGCCCGAACTCAATCAACATCTCGACGACCCAATGCGCCTTCTGTCGCCTCCGGACTCTCACCTCTCCGGCTACCTACTTGGTATTGCTGAAAACGGGACTGGCCTCCCCGGACTCCCCAAAGAAGGGCCACGTAACGCTCCTCCCGATAGCCGCTCCCGAAAGAAAATTCCCCGCGGGAACACCCAGAGTCTCGGCTGGCTCAAGACATCAGAAGGCATTACGTCGACTCCCGAGACGCCCATAGCCTCGCCGCATCTCCCGTCAGCGAGCGAGAGGATGACCTACACGCACACAAAACAAAGCGATCGAGCGGCACTCGCATCCCGAATTTATCTCTCGCAGAGTCGCCAACGGCAACAACATGGCAGCGAGAAAAGAATGGCTCGCTTTCCTCTTCAATTTGGAGGGCCAGAAATCTCTTAGACGCGGGCCAGCTGCTACAACCACGCTCCCCCCATCCCGCATCTCTTTCCTTTATTCGGCGAGGCAGCAACGCACGCAGGCTGCAACCTCCTTGAGGAGAAAAAAAGAAGAAATCTCATTTTGCGTTAACACGGACAGCCGCATCGTTCTGTTTTGCCCGCGTATACGGTTCTACTCGTCACAAAGCAACGCTCAGCAGGATGCTGTCGGATCTCCTTCAAGGAGCGGCATTGTTGGCCCGTATAGAACGGGGCGGGCGGACAATTCATCTTGTTCAGGTCGCGGGCCCCGCTCCGTCGACGAATTGTGCCCCCGGACGGACAGCGGTGACCGGCGTCCTCGGAGAACCGACAACGGGACCCCGAGCGTGGGCGCTGACCGATCGAGCTTCAGAGGTTGTCCCCCTTCGGTGAAGTTTGCAGGGGCGTAATGAAGCCGGAGCTAGGCTGGCTCGAGTCCCAAGTGGTGTTGCGCACTGGCTGCTCGGTGCGACGAGAAGAAAGAACCCGAGTTTCCCGAGGCAGGGATGATAAACGATGCGCCGGCAGTTCGTCCTCGCTGTGATCAGAACCGCCGGCGGTAATGGAGAAGGACGCGAGAGAAGGAATTTCTGCTCCAATGTGCGCCGATCGAGAGCAATCGCTATTCAGGGAATGTCGGCACACGGATCACGCAGCACACCCGTCCTATACGGCTCGGCGGATCTCTCTGCGGTAATGTGCTTGTATATGTAGTTTTGGGGGTTTTTTTCTGCGGGAAGCGTTCCATTCTCTGCCGATGATTAAAGAGATTCTTTTCAGTAGAATTCTCACTGCCGACTTCAGTGACTTCAGAGAGAAAATGAATGAATATTCTGATGAGTTTGGTAACGGTAGCTTTGGTTCATTCAATACTTTCAGACACGGTGACAAAAAATAATCACTGCTAAGAACACAGAAAAAAAAACAATGTCATTTGTTTCAATTTTTTTGTTTCAATGTGTCCAGACAGGATCGTGCAATTTGCCAGTGCACATACCTTGTAATTGTGAGAAAAAGAATCTTCTAGTAAACATATTTCATTACGAAAGCATATATTCTGAGGTTTAAAAAAGTATGACATCAGCTGTTTTCGGGAGAAGCTATTTTACCTATATTCACAGCGTGCTGCATGCCACAGGAAGATCAAGGTGCGCGCGTAGATTCGACGATTGTTCAAAGGGAATTCGGTAAGAGGACGTTTGATTTTCGCTTCAAGGCGCGAATATTCGTGAGGCTCTAACGTTCTAAGCATATTTTGGTTCGCTGGTTCGTCTTCAGCGGTAGGTCATCACAGGCAGCAATAGCCACAGCTTTAACAAAGCGCACGCTTCGAATGACATCCCAACAAAGGCGAAGCATCCACTTCGAACGTGTGTGACGTAATGTCAACCAGCAAAAAGAAGATAAAAAGTTCCCACCTAACCACTGACTGAAAGTGACCTTTAAAAAAATCGTTTTGAACTTTTTTTTTTCTTTTTGTAAAACAGGGGTATTACATGTTTGTTCAAAAGGAGTTTTTCATGGATGTGCGCGAGGGATTTCCGGTGAAGCAGGTTCACCATATACTTTACTAGGGGAATACATCATACTCCGCTCATTTGCATTAGACGGCGCGCCTACTGCGCCAATTTCTACCCTGGCGATTTGGACGTCTCGGCGCACCGGAAAGAAAGCAAACATATTATTGCTCTAAAAATGTTTAGAGAACAAGCCACGACGCATATTGAGCAAACACTTGCATCGACCGAACGGCCCGCGGCGCGGCCTTCGCCAGCGGCGGCGAATGCCTGATAACCGCGACCTCCGTGGCAATAGGTGGCGCCTCCACCACTATCCAATTCAATGCGGAAAAACCCAAGGTTGCTGGTCATCATCCAGCCATTCAAACTGCGCCAAACCTGTCCGCGTCGAGGCCATTGTGTTATCGGAGAGTAGGATGTATTCCCCCCAGTAAAGTATTTGAGTTCACTATGCGCCGAGAAACTATAGGAGAGGAGGAGACGAGAGAGCGAGGGGACGTAAGAACGCCTAGTTTTGGTTCGAATGATTCGTGAATAGTCAGCTAGCTGCCTTTGTCTCCACTGCACTGGTCCAACGCATTCGAACGCCAAAGCCAAACGCCGGGCGCCGGTCGCCGGCGTTCCGCATTCTAACGGCTTCCACGAGTGCAGTAGAGACAGGGCAGCTATAACTTTAGGTCTACCCATTCATCATTCGAACAAAAGCTATACTTCGTTTCAGCTTCGTTCCGAGCGCGGCTGATGTTATGAGCCGAAGGGTAATTCAAATAGCGAAAGAGGCATAACGTCATGGCGTGCTCTCTGCAGTTGATTGGAACAGCCGGTATTCGCCGTCTCCCTATGCGCGCTCCTCCGCCGGCTAATCCTATCAAGCGCAGAGAGCACGCCATGACGCTGCGCTTTTTGCGCTGTTTGATTGGTCCTTCGGCTCATAACATCAGCCGCGCTCGGACCAAAGCTGGAACGAAGTATAGGCGTTCTAACGTCGCCTCGCTCTCTCGTGCAGTTCTATCCTTGCGTTTCTCGGCGGATTGCTTTTAATATTGTCGCCGAGAGCAGAGATACGAGCAAAGAACATAATAACGTTCCTAAAGCTGTGCACGTTGTGGAGAACCTTAATTCTGGGGCAAAACGAAAAATGACATAACTTCAGGCAAAAACAGGTGTAGCCCAAGCTGGTTGGAAGAACTCCAAAATAACTTCCTCAAAGCTTGCGCATCGCAGTCCAGGCTTTGCTAAGTAATTTAGCTAAAAAAAATTCATAAAAAAAAGCCGTTTACAACTCCCTGTAACGCCGAATTAGAGCGCAGCTCTTGAGGAGGAGGGAAGGCATGGGGAGGGGGGTCACGTGACCTCGAGGTGGGGGGGGGGGCGGAGAAGACTTTCCGCTTAATCTAGCGAGTAAAAATTTTCCACTAAATTTAGCGGGGAAAATTTTCCGCTAGATTTAGCGGGGAAAATTTTCCGCTAAATTTAGCGGGAAAAATTCTCCGCTAAATTTAGTGGAAAATTTTCCGCTAAATTTAGCGGGGAAAATTTTCCGCTCGATTTAGCGGGGAAAATTTTCCGCTAAATTTAGCGGGGAAAATTTTTCCGCTAGATTTAGCGGGAAAAATTTTCCGCTAGATTTAGCGGGAAAAATTTTCCGCTAGTATTAGCGGGAAATTTACCCATCATGCACCGCGCGGTTACGCCGACGGCGACGCCGCTCGAGCCGGAAACGGGCGCCTAAGAGCTGCGCTCTAAAAGAAACTTCTCTGTAGAGTCTGTCGTGTATTATGTTCGTGTTCGCCACGTATTATAGCCAACACGACCTATTGAGCCGAGGCAACGGCGGGCGGATGCTACCGGAGACGCCGGCGGGGAAGAGCGAGCCACGGAGAAGCACTGGACGCCTGGAAAAGAACAGGCTGGGCACGGTCCCAGACCAAACAAGACGCTGCTCAACCGATTGTAACCTAACAGTTAAATAAATATATTCTGCATTATCCCAAATTAACCGGTACATCACAGAGTCGGCGGCAGGTTAAAAACTCAGTAGAAGCTTCGCCTCAAGCACGCGCTTGTTGCCTTCTTCTGCTATCAAAGGCCGAAAGCTCGAAATGGAAGCATACCATGTAGTACAATACCTCGTTTCACCTTAAGTCCCGACGGAGTCGACGCTACGAGCTGACGGAACCGATCAAGCAGTGTCAAAAGCGCAAGTCACCGAATCGTTTTCTCCGCGTGACCGGTTTAGCGATGATCGAGCACGTTCAGAAACATGACGAACACTATGTTGGTGGGCTTTTGACGCTGTATGGTCGTTCCCATTGGATCCTAGTGTCAGCTGTGTCCGGAAAGGGAATCGAAGTATGCGTTCTTAACCTGCCACTGGCTGAGTCACTTATATAAACGTCGGGTATCAGTGCGAAGAGCTCAAGTTGCTTCGCCTCCATCGCGAGCGTCCTGCCTTCGACAACGCTTCGGCGTCTCGTGCACTCGGAGCTTGCGTGCGCGGAACCAAAGCACGGCGGAAGGCATAGGACGTGTGCTGGAGGCCGGGTGTTTTAAAAACACGCCCCACCGTTTTATTTTTTTTTTATATTTTTATTTGTGATTATATAGGAGGTTATTTTTGACGCAGAACGTGGTTAGGTGCCAGCAACGGAGGTCGACAGGCTAACTGCCCGCCGAACGCTCGTGTCCTGACAGCTTGTAGAAACAAGTGCCAGCCGAATGTGTTCCTCGAGCACCCCTCTGTTACTCCCGGCGGAAGTAAAGCATCACATATTAAGACATGCAGCGGCGCTCTGCGCTCCGTGAAACGAGCGCGCTCCAGGCTTCCCCAGAGAAAGAACCCGAGAGACAGCGACAAAAAAGCGGAGAAAGAACAGCCTACGCTACTTCAGACGTGCTCCCTTTGCCGTAACGGGTTGCGATAGTTCCAGTGTTTGCTTCTCTTTCGCCCCGAGCTGGAGCCAAGGGAGTCTGCTCGGTGCTTTAGAGAATCTATAGATTGAACAGAGGGTCCATCTCAAATCAACAAGTAGCGTTCGCAGTTTAATGGCGGACGCTTCCTGCGGAGATTGGTCTCAAGTGAGCATGCTCTGCGTAATCGCGTGGCGAGCAGGAAAGCGGGCGAAAAAGGCGGAGACGCTCGCAAACGATCAACGCGTTTGCCACCTCCTCGCAGCTCGTACGTTCTGAGAAATTGAGGCAGAGGAGGACCCGAGAGCCCGCGGAGACGTCGGAACGCCGAGCTCTGGTTCGAATGCTTAGTGGGTACACCTAAAACTAACTGCCTTTTGTCTCCACTGCACTCGTGCAACGCGTTCGAATGCGAGAGTTGAACGCCGGACGCCGGCGTTCCGCGTTCTAACGCGTTACACGAGTGCAGCGGACGCAGCTTTAGGCCTACCCACTAATCATTCCAACCAGAGCTCGGCGTTCTAAACGCCGAACTCTGAGTGGCTCTGATCAGTGGCGTCACTAGGGTCAGTGGCACCCGGGGTGGTGGCCCACGGCTACACCCCCCCCCCTTCCAGCTCGTTGACCACCCCCCCCTCCCCCGCTCGTTGCCCGCCGCGACTCGCCCCCCCCCCCAGCCCCCCCCCCTCGCGGACCGCCGCGACACCCCCGGAGCGCTGCACCCGGGGCGGTCCGCCCCCCCCCTCACCCCCTTGTGACGCCACTGGCTCTGATGGAGGGATAGTTGGTAAACCACAGTGATAGCTACCTTGAGGTCTCCCATTTATCCTTCCGATTGGAATCAATCAGAGCTTGGCATTCAGACGTCACTGCAACCCCGCACGCGCAAAAAGCAGACGAACTCGCGCTCCGCACTGTTTTGTTTTCCGCATGTTTTGTCTACTGCGTCTCACACTGCAGCGGGTTCTGAGAACGTCGCATTTTCACACTGCCACCGCAGAAGATGGTACCCAGAAGTAAAACAGCAACGGAGAGCTAATGCGCTTACCATGCACGACACAGGGCTCCGAGGCGAGCCGTGCGCACGGAGCCTTCAAAGTGCGCTCCTGGGTCCTTCAACCGAGCGGATGACACTCTACGAGGAAAGCGTAGATCTCGCGGCAGCATCGGACTTCTCTTCAAGTGCTGCGTGTGGCGGTGCACACGCTAATCCTCGGCCGTCTACTTCTGCCGGCCCTTTACACAATGTTCGCATCAAGTCCAATACATCACATTCTGCGTTATCGCTGCCTTGGCCGCGCTAGTATACGGCAAAGAAGCGACTTTTTTTAAGAACACGGCTCCAAATCATAAAGGTATTATTTCGGGAAAACTCAAAGTATAACATATGACCCGGGTGGATAATAAAAATCAATATGATTGAATAAATTATTTAAATCGTGATTTAAATCGCGATCTAAATCAGACCAGTTTTACCTGATGACAGAAATCAAACCTTTTACGCAAGAATAATCACGCTAATATTTTTATTGACCGTTTACCTACCATTTTATGCTTTCGGTGTAAGTTTTGTATATAAATTTTAGAAAATCATCAAGCAAGAAAGATTTATACACAAGGTGGAACACGAGCAAATAGAAGTACTCTTCTGAGCAAGGTGGATAATAAAAATAGAGATAATTTAAATAAATATTTTAAATCATGATTCAAATCATAATTTAAATCATGAGTTAAGTCGGGACTCAAAATCGGGATTTAAATCGGACTAGTTTTACTGCGATGATTTATATAAAATTGTTACCGCAAAAGTAATTCCGAAAATATTTTTCCTTTGCCGTTTGTCTATCATAAGATGTTTTCTACGTGCATTTGTTTTGTATTGAAATCGAATAATCATCAAGCAAGAAATATAGTAACAGGCTGAACATGGGCAGAAAGCAGTGCTTTTTTTTACCAAATCGGAGCACTGAGCTTTCTTTCTACCTTACACTTGGTTCAACAGTCACGTAACTTCCTATTGCAAGCAAATCACAACAAAAAAGAAAAACAGAAAAGAAAAGAAGTAAATAAAGCCTTTCTATTAAATAAAGCAAGCTGTTTTGTTGTAGTGTGGCGGGGGTTACATAAGTAAAGAGTTGTTAGACTCTACTTTAAATCCACTGTAATTATTTCTTCCGCGTTATTACCAGTGATAAGATGGATTGATAAATCAGTCTTCCATGTTTAGAACTACATGGCGTGATGAAGACTTTATTTTCTAGCTACATTAATTTAAATTTAAAAAAAATCTGATATTTTTAAATCATAATTTTGTTTCATCCTGCTTTCGAGCAAATCGTAGTGTTGAGCTTGATGTCTACTTTCCCTTCGTTCGTCAGTTACCGTACGTAACGTCACGTTGTAACACAATCAAAACGCAAAAATAAAAAGAAAATAAATGAGGGCTAGAAAAATAGTGTTCTTGTGGAATGAAGTGGCAATTTGAAAGAAAAATTGAAGAAATATTTTAATTAACTAAAAAAATCAGGCTGTTTTTGTTCTAGTTTGTTAATGATTACAATAATAAAAAGTTGTTTCTTAAACTGTACTTTGCATCTTCAGTAATTCTTTCTACCGCACTGTTATCAGTGATGGACGAATTGTTAAATCGATATGCCATGTTTAGAAATACATCTAGTGGTAAATAATAACTGTTTCATAGAAAGGGTATTTTTATTCGAATTAATCAAATTTATACCAATTAAATATAATTTAAATAAAATATAATATTTTTTTCGTATATTTTGTTTTTCATGTTTATGACGCATTTGAACATTGTTGCGTGGGTACTAAACACAATAACTTGTGAATTTAGAGGACGGCTCAAACTAAAAACATCTGGCAACCCTTTTCTTTCTAATTAATTTCGAATCTAATAGTATCGTTTTATACGTTGTACATTTGTCTCTATAATACGTTCTCATCGTGAGGCGAAGGGACCCCAGTTAGGCCGCTTCTGGCACCCACCCGGAGAAGATCGCTTTCGCTCCAACGGCGTGAGCCGCTCTATAGCGGCACACGCTCGGGCGAACAAATATCATATTTCACATTTCAAAAGCGGGCCATAAATCGCGCCCGAGCCCGACAGCCACCCAGATACGAGAAGCCCGCGAACCAAACAAAGCTACGTACGCCAATGCCACGGCTACAATCCCGCTCGCCCGCCGCAGGGTCGAAGGAAGGATGCAGGTGTGTCTTTGCGCGCGGTTCCGCGCTTTGTATTCCACGCGGAGCGAAAGCGCCAGTGGCAGCAGCGGCAGCAGCGACGTCGCGTGCTCTGTCTCCCCGTTGCAGCGGAAGCAACACGGCCGTGCCTCGCGAGATTGATCGCTAGACCCGAGCTGCGACCGTATCGGGAGCGCCCGTGTGAAGGCGGGCTTGCGTCGGCTCTCTCGCCGGTGAAGACGCCGAATACCCGTTCCGGCTCGCTGGCTCCTCAAAGACGGCCTTTTGTTTGACGCAATGGGCGAACCGAAAAAGTAAGAAAAACAAAAACTGGTAGCTCGATTTCCTTCAGCAAACGATGAGTCGTTTGTATATGTGTAGTGGCAGCTAAGTCATCAGTTCGCGTTTACGGCGCCAGACGCACATAGGCGATTTAGGGGGACTGGCGCGACGTGCGCGTTTGCAAGCCTCGCTGTGGTCGGCCGTCCGCGATTGGCCGAATGTTGACTATGACGTCAGCTCCAGGATTTCCCATCGACGGAAAATATGTAAGACCTTTAATTTCCACGGTGTTGGCAGTACTGGTTTCAAAGCGTAGTGATTTCAAGCTTCATCCATGTTCATTACAAACACCATCGAACTTGTTGTTCGTAAGGTAATGACGTCACGAGAGGGAACCATACGACAGCGCCACCAAAGATCTCGCCGCCGATGGGCGGTATTCAGTGGATCTTATTATTGAGTGCGCTGTTCAGAGCGCATGCTCAAAACGAGCTCACATTAACTGGCTGCTAAGACCGGTAATCTTAATGGTGTGTAAAGCACGTTGCAAAATAACTGCGGAAACTCGCCCTCAGCACGCGCTTAGTAGCTGCACACAGAACTGTGGCCGCCAGTAAATAATCCCTATATGCACTTGCGAGCAAATTGCAAGCATATCGCGCCTCACTGGTGCCCCATGCCTGCAGTAATGTGCAGTATGCGCGTGAGCGTAGCTTTGGCGAGCTTGCAATTTCACGCACTTGTCCACCCGAGCAGATACATGGCGGCGGTCAGGTGCCGTGCTTGCAATCGTCTTTTCGCAATAAACCGATCTCACTAGCCAGTTTGACTACGCCACCGCTGCCGCAATGCATCGAGAGAACTTGAGTTTTTCCGCACGTGCGACAACCTCGCTGGAGCTCTTCACGTGTATAACATAGCTTCCTCTATTAGCGGTGGGATGTTTTGGTGGCGCCCTCCTATGGTTCCCTTTCTCGACGTCATTACCTTGCGAACAGCAAGTTCGATGATGTTTGGAATTAGCACGGTGGAAGCTTGAAATCATTGCGCTCTCATAGCAACACTCCCATAACCGTCACAATTAAAATTCTTGCATTCCTCTTAGTTCCGTCGATGAAGGATCCTTTGCTGACATCATAGTCAGCATTCGGCCAATCATGGCAGGCCGACCAGAGCGACGCTTTCAATCACTCACGTCGCCAATACTCACAAAGCCGGGCAGTTCGACGATGGAGCCATAGTGCCCGGTCGCAGATTTGAAGCGCGAGGATCTGGTAGCACATAGCATCAAAAAGCCATTTCTCGGAGAACGTGGACGTCAGCGCACAGCTTTTGCAGCGGCGAGGACCCGAAACTCACTTGTTCGCTCGAGAGAAGTGGGTTTCGGCGTCTCGCCGTAGCGGGGCGCAAGTCACGTGGCTCTCCTCTCATCCGTCGTTTGCCGCTCCACCTTTTCCATTTCGGCGGCCACTTCTCGTGGTGATGTGTCAGGCTCTGTCAGTAAATACACCATCTTCCCGAGGGGAACCATGGGGTGATGCGGAGCATCGTGTTGGTTCCGATGAAAGAGTCAGTTGCGTGCTGACGTCGAGAGATGGCGCCACCGACTGCCCTAGCGTAACCCCTACGCGAGCCTTCGTCGCGGCTCGCGGCAGAGAAACTTGGAACGCTCGCCGCTCACCGTTTATTTTTTTCACACTTGAAGGAGAGGAGACCAGAGGGAGAGTTGCGCGTGCGCGCGCGGTGTGAGGTGAAGCGAACGCACGCGCAGTGCACGCAGCTGGTAGAGAGAGAAGCGGAGAGAGTAACGCGCAGCTGTTGGAGAGAGGGAAGGAGGAGAGTTGCGCGCGCGTAGTGTGACTGCGGACTACGACGCCGACGCCGCGGGACATAGACCCGAGCAAGAGATGCTCCGCATCTAATATAGGAGGCTGTGTTGTAAAGCATAATAGGGAACGAGCCCTCTCGTGCGCTTCCGTCTGCCTCCTGAGAACCACGGTGGAAGAAATACATTTAGGTGGTGACTCTGGCCACTCTTCCCGCGGGGACCAGAGCGACCAGATCGTGTTCGGAGCTAGCCTCAAACCAGGAGTATACTCTGTTTCACCTTATGATGTACCGCAGGAAAGGCTACAAGCGCAGAGCTCCTTGCTCTGGGGCACGACTCGGTGACACAAGCTCTCGTGACTTAAGAGCAGCTGCCAACGCTATGAGCTCGCGCTTCTGGCCTTCGCTGCGGTACAACATAAGGTGAAACGAAGAGTAGTTAGTTCCGCGCAGCCGCGGAGGGCGCTGAGGTGTGAGCACCGTTAAAGCACCGTGGGTATGATGTCTCTCCTTGGCGGCCACCGTGTCGGGGGCGTAGCTTGCTCGCCTTTTTCGCGGTGTGGTGGTGGTGTGCGTCCAGTGGCTGGCCTCATGTTGTGCTTTGGTGCTGTGTTCATCACAGGTGCCACCATCGTGCACGACGGTGAGCCTTAACCCGAAAAACGTTATGCTATAAGGATGGGAAAGACGTGCTTCGTTCCCAACTGCAATTCGGGGTACCGGAACTGCGCAGAGCGAGTGTCCTTGTTTGACGCTTTATCGAATGACGCTCGCCTGGAGCAGTGGCGTCGTGCAATCCCAAGGGCCGATCGCAAGTTACTACCTAGTCTACTCATCTCGTTCACCAAGTGAAGACCAAGCTTGACAGTCTAATTTTTGTCGAAGACTGGGAATGCGAGGATGTCTGGACATGAACATGCTCAAGAAACCAAGGCTGTGGACTGCATACTATATTATGCAACTGGGATTTTGAGTGTGAAAATGAAAAAAGCTAGACGCTGTCCTGCATGCCAATCCGCTTTCAGCATCGACAAAAACACTTCTGCTGAAGCAGCACTGACAAACGTGAAGAACAGAGGAGGCCTTATACACCCCAACAAGAACCTTTTCCAGCAGCTGAAGAAAGCGGAACAGTTCTTCGTGGAAAATAAAAGCCACCAGACTGTCTACTGGGATACAATGGACAGTATTCTTGACACATGCACAATAACGTTTCCATGCGTTGAACACAAAAAAGAAACAATTGCCCAGTTTCTCCACTACTACTTCAGCATGCGAATGCGACAACACTGTAAGCATATTACGATGAGTAGGAACAAACAAGCTCAAGAAAAGAAGAAATCAGCAAAGCAGCACTCGTCTTAGTTTAAGGGCATGGGCGAGAAACAGAGGATGTAGGAGATGGCGTTCTTTGGTAGTATGCAGTGAATTTATCTTTTGTGTACATTTTAATGCAAAAATATTTGCCAGGTATGTTTTAACCTGTAAGATGAGGGGACACCATATTGTGAGAGTATAGATAAAAACTGATTTATGTCCTATAACTGCTACTATTGTTTGACTTTAAGTCACTGTGCCATCATGTCAGCCAGTATGTCATCATACTGTGTCATCATTTCAGTCACAATGTCATCATAAATAGAAATTTTTTCTGCTTACAAGGTTTGTATGTTCCACAGTACAAGTTGACATTGTATGTATAAACCATTTGTAATGCTATAATCTTTACGCGCATGTAAAGAATTATTTGGGCCCTACTATGTAACATTATTACAATTTATTTTTTCAATAAGGCAGGAGCAGGGTGGAAAAAATCACCCGACCTCCTATAAAGCCACGCAATGTGTGTAAACAATTTACGGATCTGTTACCAAACATGCAGTTTGACAAAACATCCGAGCACGACCCAAGTGTTTACTCTAAATTATTGAAGGCCCACTAGAGTATGTCGGGAAGTTTTATATTTATACGAGTATTGTTGGCACGTCGCGTCATCATCGGATTGTTCTCGTTTAAAAAAAAAGAAAAAACAGGAACCGCACGGGGGAAAAGGCAATCAGTGCCAGTGCGCCAACATAAATTCATAATTTCACCACACAGTACGCAGAGGCCAAGTAAAGAATGCACAATTTTCTTCACAAGCCCTCTATAAAAGCCTTCACAAGCCCCTCTATATTCGGGCGCCATCTATCCCTGTGCGAGTCAAGCGCGCTCGGTGCGCCGAACATAATGCGGTCGCCGCGTGAGACAGAGAGTCATCACCTAAATGTATTTCTTCCACCGTGCTGAGAACTAAAGTTATGGCGGCGCCACGCATGCGCCAAACGCTTAGGGAGATCGGTCTATACATGGGTTGCACGTGACGTCATATCCTTCCTCCTTTCTGGTGGCCAAAGCCTGCTGTTATACTTCGTTTCACCTTATGTGCGAGCGAAGGCAAAGCTGGAAGCGCGAGCACGAAAGCTCCGTGCCTTTAGGCTTTGGCCGAGCGCGCGAGCTGGGCAGAAACGCAAAAAGCGCTGGTCTCGCGCTTCTAGCTTTGGCTTCGCTCGCAGATAAAGTGAAACGAAGTATAATGAAGCTGCGCTCACTCGTTTCCGCTCGCTCGCGACGCTCGTGTACTGCTCGTAGAATATGCACAGTAAAGGCTACGCTCGAGGAAGTTCGGCCACCAGAAAGGAGGAACAAATTACGTCAGTGCAACCTATGTATACTTCGTTTTACCTTATGAGCGAGCGAAGGCAAAGCTGGAAAGCGCGAGCACGGAAGCTCCGTGCGTTCAGGCTTTGCTCGAGCGCGCAAGCTGGGAGAAAAGCACAAAGCGTTGGTCTCGGCGCTTCAGCTTTGGCTTCGCTCGCAGATAAATTGAAACGAAGTATAATGAAGCTGTTTTCCCTCGTTTCCGCTCGCTCGCGACGCTCGTGTACTGCTCGTACAATATGCACAGTAAAGGCTACGCTCAAGGAAGTTCGGCCACCAGAAAGGGGGACCAAATTACGTCAGTGCAACCTATGAATATACACCTTTTCCACCAGGGTGCAGCTGTCTTGATGTCGTCACTTCTGGTATGCGGTAAAACATCGTTTTGATCTCTTCACGCCACTGGAAGGTGTTTACGAAAAGTGTGTGATTGTCAGCCATTCTTGTTTTGGCTCACCCAAATTTTCTCACATGCTCGAATTTATCAAACCCCAGAAATGTTCGTTTAAACTACGGCTCGATAAGCTTTTCGTTGGTAATCTCTGCTATGTGTACGATGCTAAATCAGGAAAAGTCATTGAAACTCGCAGCTAACTAGGCCATTGCTTGACTGTCACAAGCCCCATAGTTTCTGTAAATAAACCTGAAAAGTTTCTACAACTTTCTGTAATCTTTACTAACATACGCAGTGTCATGTCCAAACGAGATGACCTACATAGTATTATTGATGATAGCACAGCCGACATTATCATTCTAACAGAAACTTGGTTAACGAATGACGTGCATGATACTGAAATATTCCCCCCTCACATGAACTATAATGTGTATCGTCATGATCGTTGCTCAAGAAGGGGAGGCGGCGTCCTCATTGCCATAAAAAACAACATCTCATCGCTTTGTATCAGTCGGAACAACAATCTGGAACTAATCTGGGTTCGCATCAGCTCCCTCACTCAAACATTATAATCGGAGTATGTTACAGGGCGCCCGATAGCGATAATACTTTTGTTGATAAGATGCGGGATGCTCTTCATGAGCTTCAAACCAGTCACCCCAGAGCAGTCTTTTTTCTATTTGGTGATTTTAACTTTCCAAGCATCAACTGGTCCTCACTTACGGTGACGAACAAAAGTGCCATGAATGAATCAAAAAAATTTCTTGATCTCACGCTCGACTTCACACTCACTCAAGTGATTAGTCATCCAACAAGACTCGAAAATACGCTTGACCTCGTCTTTTCCACTACTCCCGAGTATATTCAAAACATTATTCATTCACCAGGACTAAGCGACCATCAACTCTTAAGCATGACTGTGTCATTACCTATTATTCGGAAAATGCCAACTCAAAAATTCATTAAAGATTACAATAAAGGGGACTTTGAATCCATCAATAATGAACTACAAGCTTTTTACACAAACTTCAGCAGGAACTTTCATTCGAGATCTGTTGAAGAAAACTGGAACCTTTTTCGAAATAAAATAAACAGTCTCATCAACATTTTTATACCAACAGTCCTTATTAAATCCGACGGGAACCACCCCTGGTTTGATAAGGCACTAAAAATACTACGAAACAAAAAGAAACGTATGTATCGCAAAGCTAAGCGCACTGGTCACGTTCAAGACTGGAACACACACAGTCAACTTTCAAAGGAATATGCAAAAAATATTAAACGGGCTAAGGAAAAGTTTTTATCTTCCGACATGCCTTCCATTCTTCGTTCTAACCCAACCCGATTCTGGCAACTCCTGTCACCCAAATATCACTCCAAATCTCTGTCGCTGACAGACAACAATAAAGATCCCATCGTTGAGAGCGAAAGCGCGACAGCCTTAAACGACTTTTTCATTTCTGTCTTCACGGACGGAGGCCTTGGCGAAGTAGCATCTCCCCGCCCATTTTCTAGTGCCATCATGCCACCTATTGTTATGTCATCTGCTGGTATAAGTGCCTTAATTGACAAACTAAAACTATCATCATCTGCTGGCATGGATAACATCAGCACCAAAATCCTTAAAAGCACCAATATCGTTGCAAGTGAGTATCTATCACTAATTTTCTCCCAATCACTCTCAGATCGCCAAAGTCCAAAAGACTGGAAAATTGGGAAAATCATCCCCGTTCATAAAAGTGGTGATCGCTCACTTGTATCTAATTATCGCCCCATTTCTTTAACAAGCGTTCCTTCGAAACTATTAGAGCATATAATCAGCTCGAACATAATAAGTCACCTTAACTCGATTAATTTTTTCTACCCACACCAGCACGGTTTCCGTAAAGGTCTCTCGTGCGAAACCCAACTTGCAGAGTTTACTCATGACCTACTTGTTAACATGAATAATAATTACCAAACAGATGTAATATTTCTCGACTTCGCGAAGGCCTTCGACCGTGTTCCGCATCGTCATCTACTCACCAAGCTTTCAGTTCTTGGTATTGATTCGACTATCATCGCTTGGATTCAGGATTTTCTCACCTCAAGAGTTCAGTTCACATTGGCTAATAATCACAAATCACCCCTTGGTAAAGTAGCATCAGGAGTTCCCCAAGGTGCAGGACTCTCCCCACTACTATTCTTAATATACATAAACGACCTTCCTCATGACATCCTTTCGAAAATTAGGCTATTCGCCGATGATTGCGTGATATATCGCCCACTCACAAATGATTCAGATCATCTCATATTGCAGGACGACCTAACACAAATTAATACCTGGTGTGAACAATGGCTTATGCCTCTCAACCTGGGCAAGTGTAAAGTAGTTTCGTTTACCCGGAGAAAATCTACAGATACGTATTTATATTCACTCGGCGGCACCCCAATTAATACATCATCTTCTTATAAATACTTAGGAGTAAATTTAACCTCCTCGCTTTCTTGGGTACTACATGTTGATAATATTATAGCTGAGGCATCACGCACACTTGGATACCTGAAACGTAATTTAAAGTCCGCGCCCATTCACCTTAAGAAACTTGCATACATAACATTCGTTCGACCAAAGCTTGAATATGCGTCATCCATCTGGCACCCTTCTCAAGCTTACCTCTCTGATAACCTGGAACGCATACAAACCCGCGCAGCCCGATTCATCGCATCAGCTTATACTCGTGACATCAGTGTAACCCAACTTAAAGAAACTCTTGAACTACCCTTACTGTCCAGTCGAAGATTGAATTCTCGGTTATGTTTATTGCATAAATTCTACTATAACTATCCATACTCCCATACCACCCCTCTTGCTCCTCCTGACAGAGTATCATCACGCCTTAATCACAGTCAATGCATCAAGCGTATTGCAGGCAAAACGCTTGCCTTCAACACTTCCTTTTTCCCTCATGCAATAGCCAACTGGAACTCCCTTCCCGACAACATTGTAGTCATTACTGACCCAATAAGGTTTCGCCAGGAAATCTCTTTACACAACCACTAATCATACCTGACTAAACCATATCAGTACTTTGTGTTCTTTACTATTGTTATTTTGACTCTCTCCTTTTCCTATTTTGTGTCGATTTCAAGTGTCAAAGTGTATTTTAGTTCTCGTCTACTCCCCCCTTATGTAATGCCCCACCCGGGCCCTTAA
>JAZHYW010057636.1:0-15366 GCA_037355805.1 Ixodes ricinus
GTCCCCCGCCCCTCGGTAACTCTTTTAGGCAAGCCTTGCGGCCGCTGGTAGGCTGTGTCTAAACGGCGGCCCGGTTACGAATGTTGATAAAATACGAGAAGCCTGAAAATTAGCAGTCACGCCTATGACATCTACCATTCGACGATCATTTGCGTAATGTGACGCCACGCGATAGCTATGGATGTCAGCATTGAGTCTTGCGAGATCAGGTCTGCAATTTTTACAGCGGAGCTGTTAAGGGCTAGTTTCCCCAGGATCGTGTCCGCTACCGAACAAATGTCGTCACCCGTGGTCGACAGAACACTCTGGTTCCCGCCGTCGCTCATAGATGGCGGTAGCTGTCCAGAGTGTTGTGCTTGCCGCTCGTCTGCCGTCCGCCGTCACTCATAGATCACGGCAACCTTTCCAGCCTCGGCAACCCAACAACTGGTTGCTGCCATCACTCATGGATGGCGGCAACATTTCTTCCGGAGGAAGAAGAGCGGAAAGGGAACGAGCGGTGAGCAGCGTGAATTGTTCCGCAACCGCCGCGAGGCCGCTATCACCTAAAGTTCCACTGCGTCGAGCGCTTCAGATTCCCTGGCGAAAGAATAGCAGATCGCTCGCCTGGAAAGCCACCGTCGAGAACAGAAGCTAGAGCTCCGCTCCTCTTCCTTGTTCACCAGAGTGGAAAGGCTGAAAGTTTTTACCTGCGCTTATGATAGGTCTTACGAACATTGGGACACCCTAAAAAGAAATGAACGTGATAGACGTGTATATGTAGGCATTCTTGGTGTTACCAGCGCAACAACCTTAGAACTTCCGGTTTTCGCCGGACAATTTCTTTAAAGCCCAACCTACAAAAAGGTTTGACGCAAGGTAGAAAAATTCTACTGCCACCCTTCCCATTCCCTTCTCTCCCACTGCTATCTTATGGCGGGGGGACTCCTTTGCTGCGTCTCCTTGGGGCTGGATAATCCGGGATAAGCTCCCGGCTTCTCCAGCACTAAGATGCCGCAAAGGGAGTCCCCCTGTGTCCAGATACCAGTGGGAGAGTAGAAACGGGAAGGGTGACAAAAAGGATTTTTCCACCCTGCTGTAAATTTTTTTTGTATGTCGGTGTTTAAAGATTTACGACCAGTTCGCACTTTCCACTTTTCCCCCGTTTTGTCCTCTCCCCCTTCTACCCTGTCCACCACTGCCTGTTTTCTCCTCCCCTCATAATGAGGAGGATCTTCTGCCTTGCAGAATCTCGAGTCTGATCGTCGGCCTTTAAGCAAATCCTCTCGCGAAGGGGAAAAAGAGAAAGGGAAGAGACGGGAGTTTGATAGCATTATCGTCTCAGCGTCGCCTTCCCACGCCGAGCTGACCCTCTTGAAAGTCAACACTACTAGCATCTCCAGTTAATCCTACGAGTCTACGAAGAAAAACAAACCAAACGCTCGCCGATGTAAACTAACCCGCGTCGCTCCTCGAGACGATAGGTTAAGCCGGAAACAATTATCGAGCCCCGAGTTGACCGAACCGCGAGCAAAGCAGCCGTCAGCCTGACCAACTCGGGAATACCGGACATTCGTAAAATGAAAGTCCCTGAACACCGCCGGCACCGCCAGCGAAAACTAAATCCCCTACTTAGTTAATTTTACACTGCCGTAAAGCACACCGGCCCACGAGCCAACAGACGTCCCTGTCAAACATGGAGAGCAGAATGCAACACAGACACTGCGAATCTCGGCGAGACAAGGTCGCCAGGCCCCTCCGAGGGTTCGTTGAATAGCGCTGTGCTAATCCAACCCATGACCTTCGGGTCACTAGATGGCAAGCTTAAAACAGTAACCCGAGGAACCAGAAGCGCTAAAAACAAATAAACATAAACACAAAAATTGTGAGCCATTCCACTCTGTGGAGCTGGTTAGCCAGCGAAGCTGTAGAGCAGCACCACAAATGATTAACTAAGAGACACACAAAAACACTTCATTAAATGTATATTTACAGTATGTTATACATCATTTTGAAACGGTAGTAATGATTGCTTTGTGATCACTATGATATACGCTAATGGGTTCCATTACAACTTTGGTGACATCCTTTGCTAAATTTAATCTATGCATATAATGCTTTATATATATTTAAAAACTGCTGCTTTTATATATGTAAAGCAGCGAAGTCACCCGGCTCTAGCGGGAGAAGGCCCGTTGTTCTTGGATGTATCTCCATTATCACATGTTTCGACGTCTTTCCTTATCAAAATTCATATCGATGTTGCGGGGCCGTATATGCATTTCCATACAATAAAGTGCGTTTACAAGGAAATTTCTGACTTTTGTTTTTAACCAAAATTAAATAACAAAATTGGCAAATTCTGCCAATTTTGGTTATTTTACAGCTTCGCTGTAAAATAACCAAAATTGGCAGAATTTGTGCCATCCATAGGGTGTCACAAAAAAAAATTACAGGGTGTTTTTTTTACCGCGAAAATAAACTAGGCATCGCCGAACGCTCACTCTCCGCCCAAAGGTACCGCTAGAGGTCACAACCAGATGCCAAAATGTCAGCCCGATCCGATAGCTTATTCAAAAGTTATAAGTGATTTTCTGAAACGTTCAATGGGAAAATGGAGCCCATTTTTGCCCGTTTTCTGTTTCTGGTGCTATAGAGCCCCATGAATTCAAAAACTCCGTCGGCCGCCATTTTCTCATTGAAATTCTCAGAAAATCACTGATAACTTTTGAATAAGGTATCGGATCGGGCTGAAACTTTGTGCGTCTGGTTGTGACCTCTAGAGCTACCTTTGGGAGGAAAATGAGCGTTCGGCAAGGCCTAGTTTATTTTTGTGGTAAAAAAACCCTGTAACTTTTTTGGTAACACCCCGTATACTCGAATTCCGCTTTCTCTGGCATATCCGAGGAGAGTAGGAAAGCACGCTTAGCTTCAATCAGTGCTGCAAATGAGAGGGGTAGGCGCGTTCGTACCTTTGTCTGCATCGCCCCAAAAAGTAGCCCCCGACTCATGATACGAGGGTTGTCCGTAAAATAAGGTTCCCAAGGACCTGCAGTCGCGAGGAGCGCTGTTACGCGGAATCCGGCGACACTGGCGTTTACCTTGGTTCCCCCTCTCCCAGTCCCCGCCCCGGCGAGCTGTCTGCGACGCTGTCTTGGCTTGCCAGCCGTTAGAGATGGAGCTCCCACTCGCTTTTCCCGCCAGGTGTGAATCACGCTCTGTGAATCGTTTTCTGTGTGCAAAAACACCACGCCGGTGGACATTCATTCCCAACTGTGCAAAGTCTACGGAAAAAAGTCTATGAGCGTACAGCACGTGGGTCCAGTACACAACACCGGAAACCAAACAACAATCCCGTCAGTGGAAACATCCAGAGTCGCTCAAGCCGCGGAAGTTCAAACAAACACTGTCTGCCGGCAAGTGATGGCGAGCGTCTTTTGGGACAGGAAGGGGTTATCGTTGTGCGAATTCATGCCTGCCGGGACAACAACCAATGCGGACCGCTACTGTGAGACTTTGAAGAACCTTCACCTCGCGATTTAAAGCAAGGGGAGAGGCATGCTCACAAAGGAAGTGCGTTCCCATCAGGACAACTCTCGTCCTCACATCGCCCGTGTAACAAACGATTTCATCAACAAATTTGTATGAGATACTGTCAAAACACCCGCCCTATAGCCCAGACATAGCCCCAAGTGACTACCATCTCTTCCTTGAATTGAAGAAACACCTGGAGGGACGCATTTCAGAACTGGAGAGGAGCTGAAAGAAGAGGTTTTAAGGTATACCTTCACGGCACGGCGGGAGAGTTCTATGATTCAGGCATAAAGAAGATGGTACACCGCAAGAAAAAATGCATTGATATCAACGGGGATTATGTCGGAAAAAGGGGAAAGTTTGAGCTTCCCGAAAATGTAATATTGAATACCAATAAATATGTTTTTCATTGTGAAAAATTATTGGGAACCTTATTTTACGGACAGCCCTCGTATCTGGGAAAAACAAAAAAAAACGTCGTGCCTTGAAAAGACGCCACGTCATGCCTTGTAAAGCCGGGGTCACACTGCTCATATATCATACAAAAAAAACAATTTGCAAACACGAGTCATCGCAATATCAGGGGTTCGAATGCCGCGTGCCAGTTTATTCTCGAACTCATTGCCATCCGGCATTCGAAGCATATATCTCGGGGTGACTCGCATTCGAACCTGTATGCAGACTGTCTTTTGTATGATGTACAAGCAGTATGACCCCGGCTTAATTGTTTCTTTTTTCACTCGTGTTGCATTAAGATGCTTTTTATGTTCTGTAAATCTACATGCGACCATTGCGGGGACTATACTTCGTGCAGTACCATAACAAAGACAATTCAAAAGAAGCATCACAGAGCGGTACTTGGAGGAAGGAACGTTTGGTGTAGTGGACTGCGATGTGTGGCGATCAGGAGGTAAAAGTTACTTAAAAATGTACCTAAGATACAGTTACAGTTACTCACACGAAAATGTACCTAGGAACGTACCAGGGTGCTCGCTTAAAATGTACGTAGGTACAGGTACAGTTACTTCAGAAACTTTCCTTATTTATTTTCCCCTAATTCGTCAGAATATATTGGAAGTAAAGCTTTTTATACTAAGGATACACACAAAAACGAGTTGCGGACTTGTTCCTGCTCGTGCTTGGAGCATCGGCGTCGCTCCCACTTACGGGCGCGTGCGGAGGTGCAGAGTACGCTCGCTCGTCAAGTGTGGCGTACGTGCTCGCGTACCATGCTTTGTTTCGCACAAAGTTCATAGCTTGCAACGCTCTCACGACTGCGGACGCGAGCATGTGGATGTATCTATACCTCGATCCAACATAAGTGCGAGCGAAGCCAGCGCGACAAGCACGGGTATGCTTTCTCTCCGCACATTAAAAGTAAGTAGTGAATCATCTGAAATCGTTGAGAATATAACTGAAATTTTGCGGTTGGATATGATAAATAAAAACAATCGGCGATTCTTGTGAAGCCGAAGGGGCGGAGAGGTACCCACGAGACACTGACCGATAATGCAACTCGGTAGGGACGATTATCCAAAGCACTTTTGGGATCCACGGTTGGACGAACAGATCTAGAGCGGCTTCAGGGCGGTCGGATGCGAATGCGGGCTCTAAATGAGGCCATTGCCACACTTATAAGACGAGAAAGGTCCACACGACCGGCATCGCGCCGCTCCAGCTAACCGAGACGTCGATACGCTTGGGAACTTCCAGAGGAGGAGGGGGAAGGGGGGGGGGGGGGGTTGGAGGAGGAGGGGAGAGAATGCGATACTTTTTCTAGATAAAGGAACTTTAACAGAAATTGCGCATGTCTTTCAAGTTATCTCCTTACTTGTATAGCTGTCAGAGGAGCTTCAAACGCGTAATGAAGACGATTTTGGTTTAAGATGATGGAAGCAGGTCGCTATTTTTCCTAAACGGAGTCCCGGAACGATTTGATAAATTGGTGTCGCTAGAATGGCATCGCTAATCCACCGTTCGATCAAATGAACACCGTTATTCGCTAAAGTGGCGTTCAATTAAGTCCGTGCCTCCCAGGTCGTACCCAACTCAACATTAATCACGGCACATGGTGTGTGTTAATACTTCAAGATTTATAGTTTATACCATTTTGACAAAGTGAATAGAAAGCATCTGTAAAAAGTAACTTCACTGAGTTACAAGTTACTGGGAATGTACCTAGTTGATACAGATACAAATACCGAAAAATGAAAGTACCTAGGTTTGTACCCCAGGTACAACCAAAGGACCTAGATGCCGATTTTCAGTTACTTGTACCTAGGTACTTTCCAACCCTGGTGGCGATCACTGGCAGGTTATGTAAAACCTCTACATAAAATATCGTTTTTAAATATTCTGCTACAATCTTCTAGACTTCCTTGCGCCAACTGTAGAGTATATATATATATATATATATATATATATATATATATATATATATATATATATATTCTTTTACAAAAGATACATAGACGACATATTCACAGACATGTACAAGTTACTAAAAAAAACATAATTAAGTTAAGTGACTGAGTATTGACGTCAAAAGTAATTTCAGTAGAGTAGAAATTACTTAAATAGAAAGTAATTGAAAAATTACTAACTACCGTAAAAAGTAGCGAACTATATTTTGAAGTTACTTTTATATGTCTTTTTTATGGTAAAAAGAAAGTACAGAGGTTTTGATCCGTCAGCGAAATTGTGCTAGCCAAATATGAATCGGCTTGTATTTTTCACAGAAATGTTTTAATAACTGGTCTCTGCTTCTGTGTGCCTAATTGTTTTGTACTTTCTTGTTTGTTTGGTCAATGATCTACTACGAATGTATCATTTCTACTTTGAGGTTTAGCACTGTCTGAGCTTGATTCTGCAGACAGTGTTTGCTTGTTTAGTGTTGCGTGAATACATCTAAAGGGTACTTGAAGTAAAGTACAAAGTAAATGAGAGGTTATGTAGTGCCACTCAAACTTAACGCCGCCACTTGGTTTCGCAAATATTGATCCATTGCATGCTACCCAAAAATAATTGATCACTGCATCTGCTGGAATACCTTCCCTGGTTGAATTTTCGTCGGGAACGCAAATCTTCACCAACTAGTTTGACCGCTAGGTTCAGCAGTAGCTCAAAAAGTGAAGAAACCGGACCATCTCGTGGCGGCGTTAATTTTCGGGTGCACCGTACTTTAAATAATAAGTACACCGGGTGCAATGTACTTGAAGTGACGTATATAAATAGAATATATTTCAAGGCAAAGTACAAGCACTTTTAACACAATCTATCATGATGCTTTTTCATTCCCTATACAGTGTTTTTTTTTGTTTTTTTTTCATCTGGTATGCATTGCTCCAATGGTAATCGGAGGTGCATGAGAGTTTTTACGAAAATGGCAGCAAACATTGTATAAGGTCAAGTCGCCGCAGAGTAGTTGTTTTACTCTCGCTGACGAGCTATTTGACACAATCAACTTATAAGGCACTCATTTCCGTCGGTCTTGCAGACTCCATACTTCACTCAGAGAAATGACCAGATGACGTCTCGAAAGAGTGCGTCTTCACACGACGATACCGCCATTTTTTGTTTTCGAATTCGGGAGTTTTACTTTCCTCGCAAAATACAAGTACATGCTCAGAAACTTTACTTCAAGTAAAGTACAATTTTTCTAAACAGTAGTACTTTAAGTATCGTGTACATAGAGTACTTCCTAACACTGCTGGTTTATTATTTTTTATATAAAAACGTTTGGGGAATTACTACAGGTTTTTCGAACGGTCTTTGTATCTTTGGAGATCTGGACATTCTGAGTTTTGGGAGGAAAGGCAACGCAAAAGGTACTCTTTGCGTTGCCCTTTAGCACGCGATTCTTCGAGTACAGCACAAACTACGGGAGCACAAGATGGGCTTCAGAGACGGGTGCTGCATTTTGTCGCCTCCTTTGAGTGAGGATGCAGTTTGTGCACTTCCTGTAGTGGGCGAGAGGTTCTACGTTGGGGAGAAGCGGGAACCAGCCCCTTTCTTCCAATGGGTCAAGTCTCCTTGAGGTTCGTTCGGGAAACAAAGGAACGCCAGTCTTCGGCGCTAATCCCGCAGTTACTCGGCCTCTCTTGCGGCGTGTCTGTTCGCTCGCCGCGCCTCGTAGCAGCGTTGTTGCAGTGTAGGGAAGGGGGAAGGGGGGGGGGATAGGGGGTAGGGGAAGGAAGCGGGGCTCGTGAAATGTTTTTGTTTTGGTTTGGGGGGGGGGGGGTTGGACTTTTTAAACCATTTTCCCCCTCCCATTCCTACGTCACATGCTTCCCCCTCTTTGCAAATATCAGCTGATCTTCCAACATATTATCTCCTTTGTGCAGGAATGGTTGTTGATAGGCAAAACAACCACTAAAATTCGGAAGTAACTTGTAACTTGAGTAGAAGTTAATCAAAAAAAGTAATTAAAGTAAAACTACTAAATACCGAAATTGTAATGTAATTGGAAGATAATAAACTACTCAGAAAAGTAGTTAAACTACAGTAACTTGAGTAGAGTAGTTGTATCTACGTACAAGTCTGCTGATATTCATGATCTGGGCCGGTACTGAAGAAGAGCTCAAGAAATTCATCGCCGCCTTCAATCTAGCTCACAGATCGATAAAATTTACCCACTGCGTATCACAAAAATACATAAACTTCCTGGATGTAACTGTGGAAATCGCTAATAACAAATTAAGTACGAAACGTTACAGAAAACCTACCAATAGACAACAGTACCTCCATTTCAACAGCTGCCATCCTCGACACTGTAAGACTAGTCTGCCCTACTCTCAGGCGCACAGATTTAAGCGCATATGCTCAGACAACAACGACTTTGAACAAAACGCTCAGGAACTGAAACGCGTACTAACCCAGCAGAGGTATCCAACAAACGTAATCGATGACGCTATAAGCAAGGCAAGAAACCTCGACCGCTCAGACATCATTGGCAACCGAATAGAGCGTCCTCAAGAAAGCAGACAGTCTAACCTTATTTTAACGTATACAGGCAATCTCCCAAACATCAACAAAAGTGAAAACCTTCTCTGTTTCATAATTTATTTCTCATTACTCGGACATGACGAATGATACAAACGTGCATTGTGTGGAAGGCAATGAAAGGTTCTACACGTGGTATTATTGTAGAAACAACACTAAACATACTGGACTCAAAAACAAAATCCGCAGTTTACGTCACAGTTGCTCGCTGGAGGCATGTTTAAGGATTTTTACAAACATTGGAGTGACGAATAATAAATTGTAGTTGAAATTTCGTTTTGCCTACTTGCATATATATCACGATAAAAAAAAATATAGAAGTTCTCTTTTGAATACTTCAAGATTGAGAGTGATTCAAAAATGTCACACACGACCATCGTCAAAACCTCGTCGTTCTTTCCCGCTTCTTTGAGATTTTTTTTTCTCAGAAAATAAACATGTTAGGACATTAAAATTAAAAGTATTGTTCTTGGTGGAACATGCGCCACGTAATATAAAGATTTGAAGCAAACAAAAAAAATAAGACTGCACATCGGTACCATAATTTACTATGAAACCGCCCATATATATATATATATTTTTTTTTTTAATGTTATCAATGAGTACCTTTAATGTTTCGCCATGCCGAAAATATTGATATGAGGCTTGATTTGTAGTCAGCCGAGAAAAGTGCAACTCTCTAAGATATTTAGGACCTTTACTGTATGTATAGGTACAGTAAACGTATATATATACATACATATATGTATATGTACAATTACTAGATCCAGAAATATTGTCGTGGCGAAATTAATCACTGGATGCGCTTAGAAAAGGTTTTATAAATATAAGTAACTATATATTTTTCTCCGTCCTCTCAGCAGCAACACACTCTTGACATTTAGACTTTTGTTTACGTTGTTGAACAAGTTTTTTTTAATTATACAACCTAGATCTATTAGTACCAGTATTAATAATAACCGCCCCCCCCCCCCTTGCAACAAAAAATTGTAACGCCCCCCAAAATAAATTCCTATAAACTCCGAATTTTCTGAAAAAAAAAATAATAATAATAAACTCCGAGAAACACCTTCTGAATTTCACGAAGAACAAACTCCGAAAAATACTGAATCCTAGTTATCCCTGGGAATACGCCCCTTTTTTCCTCTGTGCGATTGGTTTGTGCGGTAATACCACACGCACAATGGATGCCGTGACGATGCACTTTTTGGAGGCGCTGCTTGAACGGCTCATTTATCTTGACGTGCGTGACGCCACTTCAGTGAGGAAGGTTTCGGGACTGACCATCGATTTCCCAATCTTTTCACCCCCTTCCAAGCGCGAAAAAAAAAAGACTTAATTCTACGTAAAAAGAAAAAGTAATAACAACGATAGCTAAATACACCGCGATAGTGCCGGCGGGGGTGCCCACATCAGAGGTTACGTTATTACTGTGACGCTACGCGAGGACGGAGATAGTGACGTCACTGTCGCTCTTTTCTAAATCAGTGCCGGTTTGTGGAAGCCTGCGGAACAAAAAAATAATTTGGCCGGTAGCGCCCAAATGCTTGCATGCTTATTACAGCTTGCGGTTCGAGCACTCAGCTTGGAGGCTGAACATCAAACTCGAGACGGCAATATGCCCTCCAAAGTCAATAATTAAGAAGTTAATTACAGATATCTTCGTTAATTATCCGCCTAATTGCGTAAACAACCTTGTTTCTAGCGATCGCCAAGTCGGATAAGCTAACCCAAATTTAAGAGTGTCCTAATGCAACTTTTATTTTCTTAGAAATATGATGCAGCTAAAATAACACCCTGTATAACCAAAACACGAATGAAGAAATTCACGTAATATAGAAATATACTCCATACAGAAAGCACTCATATAATCTTAAACTTAAATTTTGCAAAAAAAAAAGGCGCTATACAAGAAAGATTATAAAACAAAGCACCGACGTAATCATATGATATAAATAGTAATTAGGAAGTGAGTGAAATAACAAGAGACGAAACAAAAGCAAACAGACGAACAGTGAGCCGTTCAAATTTACCCGATTCGATTAAACAACAGCACCATAGAAATTTCTTTCAGAGAACAAAAACCGACACATGTTTCTGTGTCGCTGCACCGTTCTTGACGAGGCCCACGGCGTTCTGATACGCTCTATTTTCCCTCCGGGTGCAGGATCCCTCGAGGCCAGGCGAACTACACGCAGCTGAGCTCGTACTACCGGGCGTCCAAGCAGGGCGGGACCCTGGGCCAGTGCGACCTCGCCTACGCTGGGTGCCCCATGTCGCTCCACGAGCTGCCCGACCTCGCCAACGTCGGGTGGCTGTGAACGACCTCCAAGACTTCCCCTGTGATACTGCGTCGTCTCCCGGTGCAGCGATTCTGCCTCCGATCAACGGGATTGCGTGGAAAGGACACATCCTAGAAGCTTCAGCGCGCATATTTAGAATAGGGGACGCTTTGGGTAACACAAGCAGCTTGGGGCGTCGCGCTGCCCATGTTCTGTGCGACGCCCCGGGGCTCTCGTGGAACAGAAACCTTGAAAACAGCGCGAAATAAACGGAGGAAAAGAACGAGAAGTGAACGAACACGACGCTGACTGGCAAATGAAGTTTAATCCTGCGAGGAAGCAAGAAAGGTATACATAAAAGATGCAAGATAGATACAACATTGCTCACACTTGAGGCACGCCCCAACACCTAAACCAAATTCGCCGAATTTCGTTGATGGAAAGACACTTCGTCATTCGCCAAAGCCATGGGCGGAGCACTAACACAAGTATACGCTCCACAGGCAGCAATACAAAACGCCTCATCAATTTCTCTAGTCACTTTGTTTTGGTGGCGAGCCAGAATCTTGTCTGCATGAAACCGGAGAACGCAAACACCTATCACAGGGAACTGTAAGGTGTTGCGACGGCGAGGATGGAGGGGAAGATCCTCCCTGGCCCTAACATTACACACCTCCCCGTCTGACCCTGAGTCAGAGTTGTGCTCGTTCAACACTTGTGCTTGTCCTTCGTTTTTTCGCGCGCAGTTCCAAGTTTCATAATACCATCTAGCCCAACTATGCCTTGTTCTCGTGGTACCCCAGAGAGTTGGTGTCCCCTATTTTAAAACACCTTAGTGTCGGCCTTCGTTTTGCTAAGAGGTAGCCGCTTCTTCAGGGCCAGGCGTTTGGCTAAGGAATAGCTTCTCTTTGGGCTAATGCCAGGAGCCATTTGAATCTTGGAGGAAAATCCAAATATATCCACAGTGCGGGTTATAAGTTGAACAACTCGAGAAAGAACCTCGTGGAAACTTAGTGTGACAGCTTTTTAAAAGAAAAATATCGGAGACGACGGACGAGAGAGGGACAAACATAAAACGTCTTAAATTGAGACTTTTGTGTCTGTCCTCTTTGTTCGTCTGCCGTCTCGGTTTTCAAAATGTCTAACATAACCCTGCTCGCCTGTCTACTCGCTCTATCTTTAAAGTAACAGCCTACGTTTCACTGAACATTCGCTACAGTGCCCAGCGTTTAGTGTAAAGTCAGCTTCTTCGGGTCCAATTACAGAAGCCATGTGCTATGGGAGTGAAGTACAAATCAACCACGAAGGTAAAACAATCCAAAAACTGCTTCCTGCATACTGTCGCCTTTGTATTCTGGGCTGGAACGCGTTTTGATATTCAGCTTTTTCTGCTGAATATCAGACGCCACGCATCCGTCCACAACCGATGGCTACAGTTATGGGATTGCTGCGCCATATGCTGCCGAACTGCGCCAATGGACTTATCCCGCTACATCCTGCTACATTTCGCCAAAATTTGAGGAATTCGCGCCTACGTTGCGCCAAAAGTTCGCTTTGCTATGGAATACAGAAACTAATAGTTTGAGGCGACGTTGCGCTCGGATTGCCGGTGAGCGTGCGCGAATTGTGGAGCATGGTTATCGCCTAGAATAATGGTGTGGTCCTTTTTTCCGATATTCGTATCGAACATGACTTGGTACTCAGGGTTTTCGTGTCATTTGCCATCGTTCATAGTCTGTTTCAGGCCGTTTAATTTGCTCCGTTGGAGTGCGGTTCTCATCGCCCGCAGTTAAACTGTTTGAGAAACTCAGCCCACGGAGTAGACATCGCGAGTCTGCGTATGTCGGTTCGCCGCAGCGCAGGCTCGTGTTAAGGCGCAACCCCACTGTGCATGACGTTTTGGTCCTTTTTTCATGGTTTATAACTTTGTTTCTATGTATTCTACATTCATAAAGTTAATGTCAAATTAAAGAACTGTTTTCCAGCTATACTTTTATGTCTCAATATCACGGTTATTTTATGAATTACACGCCATTGCAGCGGCTATCACATATACCTCTTCAGGCTCTTTTACCTCGTCTACTCCCATCATCTTCACCGACTCTATGGCCGCCTGCCGGCGACTCGCATACAAACCTCGCTTCCACTTGCCATCGCAGAACAATTAGAACGCGACCTACTATCACCCGTTGAGGTTGTTTGGATCCCAGGTCATGGGGGCATGCCGGGCAACGAGAAAGCACACCTGCTCGCCCGCGAAACGCTTCACCGGGCACCCGACATCCCCAGATCTGCCCAGACGTTTCTCGTGGCCTTAACTTCCCTCGAGTCATATAGACGAGCCTGTCGAGTCTTTCCCCCCTTCACACTCACCCTCACACGCCACCAAGGCAACATCCTCCGCAACGCCCAAAGTAACACTCTTCCCACCCCAGCCCGCATCCACCTTCTACTAGGTCTACTTCCTGAGGATCCTCCCCCTGCATCCACCGTGGCGACCGCCCAAATACCCATCACATCTTGTGGATCTACCATCCCCCGCCTCCACCCCTCCCTAACCCCACCTCCCTGTCCTTCCCCCCAACCCCGAGTGGCCGACTACGGCCATCACATTATCGGACCAAGTTTACCTGGCTGCGTAAATCCAGTCCTCTCTGGAATACGCCACCAGAGGGAGCCTGGACTGAGGCCTTCTGCTCATATTCTTTGGGTCTAATAAAGTTTCATCTCTCTCTCTCTCTCTCTCTCTTTCTTAGTTGTTAGTTTTTTTATTGAGCTTTTGACAGATCACAGTCTTCAATATTGAGAAAATGATTTCTCGAGTTATAACGTCCCATCGTTCAAGACGATTTACGTGAACGGTCGGTTGGACATAATAAAATAAAAAAGGAAGCAATGAACTGTACAGATGATGTATATTTTCAAATAAAAAATGAAGTTTAAAAAGGTAATATTTCATCGTGTTATAAAAATTGACTCACGTCAACAAATCAAAATTACGAAGCAACCTTCGATATTAGATTTTCCGAAACTTCCATATCGACATATTACACGTGAATAATGTTATTAGACCTCAAACTTTTCCCATTCAGTTATGGCAAGTTGCAGTTTTTTTTAATACAGATGGCGACACGTGTTCAAGGATAGCTTTATGTGCACTCGCCGCCGTGTGCTGCTTAGAACGCCACGTGAAAGACAGAAAAACCGCCAGATGTTAGGGTGTTAGATGCGTGGATACCCGCTATTAGCTAGCCGGAGATGTCAGAACACGGTGGAAGAAATAAATTTAGGTGATGCCACTGGCCGCTCTTCCCGCGGGGAGCGAGCGAACAGATCATGTTCGGAGCTATAGCTCGAACCAGTAGTAGTTGGTTCCGCGCCGCCGCGGAGGCGCTGCGGTATGAGTTGTCGTTTCGGCGGCCGCGGTGTCGGCGGCGTAGCGTGCTCGCCTTTTCGCGGTGGGGTGTTGTGGTGGTGGTGTGCAGCCAGTGGCTGGCCTCGTGTTTTGCTTTGGTGCTGTGTCGATCCCAGGTGCCACCATCGTGCACGAAGGTGAGCGTTAACCCGAAGAAGAAGAAGAAGGAAGAGACACTGCAGATTTACGGACTCTGGCGACTTGGTGGCGGCATGGCGGCGGTGAGGTACAACAAGAAGCGGTGAGTGAGGGAATGTCGGGACCACCGCTGGGAGAAAAAACAGAGCCGTGGGTTTGGGAAGGAGCCCACAGCTTGAGTGCCATCTATCCCCGTGCAAGTGAAGCGCGCTCGGTGCGCCAAACATAATGCGGCCGCCGCGTCGGACAGAGAGTCATCACCCAAAATGTGTTTCTTCCACCGTGTCAAGAACAACGAGCGAGAGGGCTGCGGGTGCACCACAGGCTTTTGCGCGCTTCTGCTGTGCGCCAGTACACATGACTGGCGCGATCCAAATGATTTGGGTGCAATGAAAGGGATTTCGCCAGTTCGTGTCCCGCCATGCTTGCAAAAAGAATGGAATGTTTTTTTTATC
The DNA here is from genome assembly GCA_037355805.1 of Ixodes ricinus. Taxonomy (NCBI): domain Eukaryota; kingdom Metazoa; phylum Arthropoda; class Arachnida; order Ixodida; family Ixodidae; genus Ixodes; species Ixodes ricinus. The sequence goes on from JAZHYW010057636.1 coordinate 14,805, forward strand.
ATTTGCAGAAATAGTTTCACAATCGAACTATGCTTACCGGAATGGTTCGACTATATATTGTTTCACAACCACCTCGGTGGCCTTTAAAGCATGGAACACATGAGTGGTGAAAGTGAGCGCCGCACCGCACTCGCCGCAAGACGCGCCACAGGCACACCGTGCGGCTTCATCTTTATCGATCAGATCCGAGAGACGCCGAGCCGCGCAGAAGGGACACCAGCATCGGTTGCTATGATATATATACTACCACACGGCGCCCGTTTTCATTGCTCATGTGTCCCCTGCTTAAGTGGCAATGATATTAAAATAAAACCCAAAATATTAAAACGTATCAGTGGCTCTGAGTCAACACACTGCCCTATGAGTCCCTATTTTGCGGGTTCGAATACCGGCCGAGGTGCCCGCAGTCTGACGGAGGCCAATCCGAGATTTTGGTTGCACGTCAAAAGTTGGTCGAAATGAACCCGCGGTTTTTTTCGCTGGGGCACGCCAGATGACCTTCGTTGGTTTGGCTTGTAAAACCCTAAGATATGAATATTTGCTTCGCTTTGCCTTAGTTCAG
>JAZHYW010057638.1:0-11524 GCA_037355805.1 Ixodes ricinus
GTGGTGAAGGAGGGGAAATGTATATCCCAATGATATGGTTTAAATAAAGGGCTATGTGAAGCAGACTCTTCTTATTTATATATATGAGAAAATAGAACCTGAAAATATGAATGTTTCTTCAGAATCTGAGCAGCATTTTCCTGGACTTGACTGATGATGCTGGGCTTTGCGGACCACTAGATTTCAGACCCCAAAGGGTCCGCGGACCCCCATTTGAGAACCACTGGCGTAGAGTTTCTGTTGACGCACACAAAAAATCCACAGAACCCTAGCATACAAGCTTCGTTGTAAAGTTGAGAAATTTTGACCATAAGTTGAAGAACAAATAAGTATACCTAACCTGGGAGATAGGATTGCGGCTAGTGTCCGGGTGGTTGAGCATTCTTATTGACATTTACATTCGTCCATGGACCACTTGCGGCTGCGTCTGAGGTCTGAGACCCGGAGCTTTGTCCTGAGAATCTTTTCATGGAGCCAGAACAATACTTTTTTTTCGTCTTAACTTGAGATGCCAGATTTTGTACTTTCAGTAAATACATCTTAGAAATATTCCTTGACATTTTGCAAAACACGCGTTAATTGTTGTTTTTCCTCTACGCAATAGCAGTCGCAGCAAAACTTTGGGCAAAAAGCGCAGCGTTTCCACAACGAGGACAAGGGCCACGTGATCTGAAAGCGATGATATGCCGCCAAAAAGTTTATCACAGCCAGGGTTGGTCAGAAATACTCTCCATATTATTTTAAAATAAAAGTACTGGATGCATGGCAAAAACAGATAAAAAACATACTCTGAAATACATTTATAAAAATGTATCGGCAATCGTTTCAGAAATACTTTTTGAAAATTGAGAAGTATTTGTAAATAAAAATACGGAAATACATTTTCCTGAGGCCAAAATTACATTGTTGTAGAAACAATATTTTGGATATTATGAGTGCACCTCCTGCGATACTAAGAACAAAAAAGAAGTATGACGGTTCTTAAATCAGGAAGCGAGCATGTTGTAACCTGAATTGCTCGAATATACCAAAAAATTAACGTCTAGTATTTTGTGAGGTAGTAAGGAGCAAGCGATTTTTTTCACCCAGAGACATTTAAATCAGTAATGTGTCTTTCCAAATAACTTCGAGAAGTCTCCCATATGTCCGGGACCTATTTCAGCAATTACCTTATAACGTCACTGTTGAATGAAAATTAAATAGCCCGTATCCTTTTATCTGTTAGTTGAGGAAGTACGACGCTTTCACTTTTGCAATATGCTAGAATATTTGACCTTCTAAAGTTTGGGAAAACATTTGCTAAATGTTCCAGAATAAAAGAGGGAGTCATGTGCATCAAGGACACAAAACGTCCTGACCGAAACTTGGTCTTGACACTCTGGTGGAGGTCAGCAGTTATAATTGTAACGAAATACAGCAGCCCTAATAGTAGCGCGATTAAAAAATACACCCGAAAATGTATATCGATACAGAAATATAAAATACAGTTAAAAATATTATCGCGATACAGGAATATAAATCAGTAAAAAATCGCAAGTATTTCTGTCACAATGCCTGCACCAACCCCTGGATTCGTACGCGCTAGAATTCGCAAAGCGCGGGCACGCGCTGAGTTTCCCAGATTGGTAAGGTTCGGCTATTCCCGTCATCACAGATATTTGGCACAAGCCACTACACGGATCTATGGTGAAGCATTGATTGTCTCGAAAACAAATCAAACGCTCAGGCTAGACGCCCGTCCACTATATGAACCAACCAAAAACGCTGATATGAGTCTCATTCAATATCGTCATCGCGATACACCCTAACCGTGGGGATGGCGAAGCTTGATCACAAAATCCTTTGGATCGCATTTGTTGACAACGATATACATCGCGATTCCCGGCAGGTTTGATCACCAAGTCTTGAAAAGCGATAAAAAACGTGGCTTCTATCGCAAGACTACAGCAGCGAAAAAACAAGCTTCTTGGTCAGTGGCATACGCGTACGAGCACTTCGGGCACTGGTGCGGCAAGCTCGTGTAAGTGCGAAACATTCTACAATATTGTTGCAACGGCCCCCTAAATGGTCACGCTGACTGCCCCAATCTCGGCACTTCATTATTGTCTACAAGAACGCGCCCCAGGATCGCGTGAGCATAGCAGTAAATCGGTTTCCTCGCAAAACAAGATATGTATAAGAATTTGTCCTGCCCGTCTCTTTATCTGACTCTTTCGTATGTTTTGAGTAAAAATACTTTAAGTGCAAAACAACCTGCCCAAAATCTCGTAAGTCATGTGAAAGCTTCAGCACTGCAGCTGTTACCGTTCCAAGCGGCGTTGGTTTATATATCGTTGTGTAGCAAAGTTCTTCTTCATCTTTCTGTTCACCCCTCCCAAATTTCAGCAGAACTCCTTATTCGCTAATTTTACTAATTTTACTAATCTTTTACTCATTTTACTTGCCTTTGCTTTGTCAGAAAAAGGTATCAACTTGCGTTAAATGGGTATAACTTAAACTTTACCAGCTATATTTTATTTTCTATTTTAAGTTAGACCTCTATTAGGAAAACATGATTTCTGGATTCATACAGACACAATGTGCATGAAAATTAAAGGGGCCCTACAAGTACTTTTTTACTGGGTTTTAACTTGGACCGAACCTGAAGGCACTGAACGTTGCAGCTTAAGAAGCTTTTCTTTTCTCGAATTTCACTTGATTTTGTGAAGTTATAGGCAAATTGAAATTACTAAAAACAAGCAAAGAATAACCTCCTTCACGACGTCCTTGGTTGCTTGATGTGCTGCGAACCAGACTAAGCGTTAGTGAGCTCAGCGAGCACTCACGGCTACCGCACTCGTGTCGACGGCTCGAGAGGGCGCCACTGGAGAAGCATATTATAAATAGGCTTATGAAGCGGGCAGCCAGGGCGGCGCTAGCACCGCATTTGCTGCGCGATTAAATACCAATCCAGCATGACACCTCATTGGCCACAAACGACAGTAAACACGGGGTAAAGATAAGTTCAGAACGGGAGCCACTTCGCGCTGCCATACCGCGAAATGGCCAAAACGCAAGACAAAGCTGCTCGCTGAAGGCCTTCGGAACGCTCCGAAACCGGTCGGATCCTCCAGTCCGCACGACAGCAAAGCCGCCGCGTACATCCGGGACCTTTCTACGTACGCCGCTCGTTGGCGCCTGATCCCACTACACCTTTCTAGTATACGCCACCTTTTCCACCGCTTGGTGGCGGGTTTGTCGACGTGTAATTTTTTGTTTCCGTACTTTATAAACTGCATTTTCTGATTTAAAATAGTGAACAAAAACTACTTTTATAAATAATTGAAACGGTTTGCGCAACCTATATTTTGTAATTCGACAAAAAATAAGTTTTAGCGTCTCTGACCAGTAGTAAGCACAGGACCAAAAACGTCACATATCGCACGCTTTCGGCACCGCGGGGTTGCCCCCGTAGGTGGAGGCCAAAATATGCACTGGCTATTTAGTTACTCCCTCCGTGCTCGCAAGCTTGCCCGAACCCCGAGAGACCTGAAAACCGCAAAAAGGTACACACTTAAAAAGTATGATTGCAAAAGCCCTTTTTAAAGAGTGTCTGAAACGGGACTCAAAATTTTACAGCTGCCTAGCCACCATACACGCACACGTTAATTAGTAAACGTCAACTAAAATGGGTAACATTCTTTCTTACCATCTTTAAAACCACTACTTAAAATACCCGATGAACAAATTGTTGGATGGGCTGTTCTTACTAGATTTCAAGGCTTATTGCAGCAATCTGGAAGGTGTATTAGAAAAAATCAACTTTTTTGCCGTCTTCTTATAGTATTGGAATGACATAACCAGCCGATATTTTTATACATAAATTAGACAAAGCCGGAGTACAAGGAGCCTAGAATGTTTCAAAGGTTCTACAAATAAAGCGGATCAATTAAGATAAAACAAAATTGCAATGTGTTACATAAGCAATGCGAAGACATAAACAAAAAAGTACCTAAATATAAATCACTTAATTTCCCTTTCTAACGTGTAACAACCATTGTTTTGAAAAGCGCGACCACGTCCTATGAGCTAGCGCTGGAGGAACAACATTGCATCTTGATTAGTCATACGGAACAATACACAATCATTTCCTTCTAAGGTCAGGCGTTGCACAATGCTTCTGCAGCTTGAACAAACGATGCAATGCTTGTGTTATTTGAGCAAATATCCGCCACGATCTTGCCATTACGCTAGTGTGTTTAACTATGGAGAAAATTTTCAGTATTCTTCGCCCAAAAAGTGCGATATTCTCGTTTTATCAGCCAGTCATTCATAATCCAGTCTCAGTAATAGGAAACACGGTGTTTTTTTACAAAGTACTAATTCCACGAGTTTCATTGAGCAATAATAGTTCGGCATGTGGTATTCATTTTTATTTCGCAATGTGCTCATGGTCATTTACTTACTTACATAAAAATAATGCTCAAAAAATGTTTTACTTTTCTCTTCTTTTAGAGTAGGTCAGTTTTCTCTGCCCACGTGTTTATACACGGAGCGAAAACGCGCTGCCTAGAACAAATAGCTAGACGCGCCCCCCCCCCCTTTTAAACTGGATGAGGGGTCTGTTCGCGTGCGTTCTAATATTGCCGCCGCACGATCTGCACTAAAGAAACTTAAATTGCCGTAGCACTCTTGCTATAACTTTCATCTAGTCAGACACCGTTTTATAGACGGACTATTGCTGATTGGGGCTACAGATTAATCTGTTTGAAACTTATCTCAGCTCCGTTGTATTCTGAAGGAGTCACATACAAAACTCGGCGACAGGTGGGGCTATATTTAAAATTCGCAGATTATTTTCTAATGAGAAATTGTAGGCGTGTCTCTTGTAACCGCGTAAATATAATCACATTAAATTTTCGGGTTTATAAATTTTCACGTGTTTGTCTACGCATGGGGTGAAGATGAGAGACGAAATGATCCAGGAAAGAACAGAGAAAAAAGATATGCGAAAAAGATGACGTAATAACCGGTACGGAGTGGCCGTAGGAAGAACGCCCTGAACGCCTATTTTTAAAGGAATACGAGTAAGTCGCCGCCGCTCTGAGATAGGGGGAAACTGAAATCTCCTTACGTTTTGGGAGAACGGCAGTGAGAACTGACGCCTTGTTTTGTTTTCTATTTAGTTATAAAACTTTACCAGAATGTGTGTAGTAAGCATTTATGCTTTTCCTTTGTGGCGGCTATTCCACCGCTCGGCATCGAACTGTAGTCAATAAAAGGAGAGGAACGACAGAAAGTTGCTTACCTTCTGCGCATGCGCCGCGCCGGCGGCACACCGACGCGCGCCGCGGGAGCCGCCGGAGCATAAAGAGGGCGAATTTTTGAAGCGCGCGGCGTGACTGACGTGACGTAATCAACCTCGACCAGCGTCCGCTGGCGCGCGCGTTACGTCGGAGTATAACAGAGCCTTCACAAGGCGCCGAAGCGTTAATGAAATTAGAAGCTCGCTCTGAAGGTAAGCAACTTTCTGTCGTTCTCATCCTTTTATTGACTACAGTTCGATGCCGAGCGGTGGAATAGCCGCCACAAGAAAAGCATAAATGCTTACCACATTCTGGTAAGACACTACTTCAAATAGAAAACAAAACAAAAACGTCAGTCCTCCTGCCGTTCTTTCTAAAACGTAAGGAGTTTCCTTTCAGTTTCCCTATCTCAAGATGAAACGGCGGCGACCTTTCGTTCCTTTTAAATAAAGGCGTTCGGGAACGTTCTTCCCTGCAACCCGCTCCGTAAAACACCGGTTGCGCGTCATCTTTTTTCACATATCTTTTCTCTGTTCTTTTTCCTGAATCATTTTCGTCTCTCATCTTCACCCCAGCAGTAGACAAACACGTGAAAATTTATAAGCAGGCTTGTGTGATTGTATTTACGCGGTTACAAGAGACACGCACTACATTTCTTCGGTAGAGAAGCAATCTGCGGGTTTTTCTCGCTTTCTGGCCCACCGCGGTGTGTCTGAAACCACGACTGTCGCTTCCCAGCATCGTGACTCCTTCCAGGGAGAAGCGCACTCAACGGAGCTGAGACCAAGTTTCAAACTGAGTAATCTGTACGAAAGTTTAATCAGCGGCCAGTCGGTCTGCTTAAAACGGTGTCTGATGCCTTCACTGTAGATGAAAGTTATAGCAAGAGTGCTACGACAGCTAGACTAGGATTCTTAGTGCAGATCGTGCGGCGGCAATATTAGAACGCACGCCGGTTGGACGCTCATCCAGTTTAAAAAGGGGAAGGGGCGGGGATCTAACTATTTGTTCCTAGGCTCCGCAGCGCGGGCTTTCGCTCCGTGTGCTCTAAGCTGCGGTGGGCGAGAAAACTTGGTCACCAGACCCTCTCTAAAAGAAAGAAAGAAAAAGTAAAACATTTTGAGCATTATTTTTATATAAAAATAAAAATAAATATTATGGTATGCACATTGCGAATAAAAAATGAGAATACCACATATGTTCACCGGACTGACATTGTAATAGACTCGTGGTTTCTTAGTAAGGGCATTTGCACGTAAAGACACCGTGTTTCCTATTGCTGAACCTGGATTATGAATGACTGAGCTGATAAAACCGAAATATCGCACTTTTGGGCGAGAATGCAGAAAATTGCCTCCACTCTAGTTAAGCACACTAGCATGTGGCAGATTCGCACGTCGTGGCGGATATTAGCTCAAATAACACAAGCATTGCATCGTTTATTCAAGCTGCAGAAGCATGTGCAACGCTCACCCTTAAGAAGGAAATGATTGTGTATTGTTCGCATGACTAATCAAGATGCAATGTTGTTCCTCCAGCGCTAGCTCATAGGACGGTGTCGCGCTTTTCTCAAAACAATGGTTGTTGCTACATGTTAGAAAGGGAAATTATGATTTATATTTAGGTACTTTTTTGTTTATGTCAACGCATTGCCGACGTAACACATTCCAATTTTGTTTTATCTAATTGATCCGCTTTATTTGTAGAACCTTTGAACATTCTAGGCCTTTGTACTCCGGCTTTGTCTAATTTATGTATAAAAAAATATCGGCTGGTTATGACATTCCAATACCCGTCTGCTCAGAAAGACGGCAAAAAAGTTGTTTTTTCCTGTACACCTTTCCAAATATGCGAGGATTGCAGGGCTTACCAGAGTAGCAACAAATTCTACTAATAAGCTTGCGCGAATCTAATTTGTATTGATATTACTATTATAAGCGTACAGGATGTAAGAACAGCCCATCAAATGAATCCACTCCAACGTTTGTTCATCGGGTACCCAAAGTAGTGGTTTTAAAGATGGTAAGTAGAAAGAATGTTAAATTACTTTAGTTGACGCTTAGTATTGCTCATCGTGCGCGCGTATGGTGGCTAGGGGCAGCAGAAAAATTTTGAGGCCCGTTTCAGACACTCTTTAAAAGGGCCCTGCAACTCATACTTAAGTGTCTACCTTTTTTGCGGTTCCCAGGTGCCTCGGGGTTCGGGCAAGCTAGCGAGCACGGGAGGGAGTAACTAAATATCAGTGCGTCATATTTTAACCGGACGACGCGGAAACCTCCTCCACCTACGGGGCAACCCGCGGTGCCGAAAGCGCGCGATATGTGACGTTTTTGGTCCTGTGCTTACTACTGGTCAGAGACGCTAAAAACTTATTTTTTTTGTCGAAATACAAAATATAGGTGGCGCAAACCGTTTCAATTATTTATAAAAGTAGTTTTTGTTCACTATATTTAAATCAGAAAAAATACGCAGTTTATAAAGTACGGAAACAAAAAATTACACGTCGACAAACCCGCGCACCAAGCGGTGGAAAAGGCGGCGCATACTAGAAAGGTGTAGTGGGGATCAGGCGCCAACGAGCGGCGAGCGTAGAAAGGTCCCGGATGTACGCTGGCAGGCGCTGCGGTCGTGCAGACTGGAGGATCCGACCGGTTTCGAGCGTTCCGAGTAGCTTTCAGCGAGCAGCTTTGTCTTGCGTGTTTGGCTATTTCGCGGTATGGCAGCGCGAAGTGGCTCCCGTTCTGAACTTATCTTTACCCCGTGTTGCTGTCGTTTGTGGCCAATGAAGTGTCATGCCGAATTGGTATTTAATCGCTAGCAAATGCAGTGCTAGCCGCCCTGGTTGCCCGCTTCATAAGCCTCATTTATAACATGCTTCAGTGGCGCCCCTCGAGCCGTCGACACGGAGTGCGGTAGCCGTGAATGCTCGCTGAGCTCACTACCCCTTATCTAGTTCACGGCCACTCAAGCAGCCAAGGACGTCGTGAAGGAGGTTATTCTTTGCTTGTTTTTGTAATTTCAATTTGCCTATAACTTCTAAAATAAAGTGAAATTCGAGAAAAGAAAAGTTTCTGTTAAGCTACAACGTTCAGTGCGCTCAGGTTCGGTCCAAGTTAAAAACCAGTAAAAAAAGTACTTGCAGGGCCCCTTTAACTTTCATGCACATTGTGTCTGTATGAATCCAGGAAATCATGTTTTCCTAATAGGGGTCTAACTTAAAATAAAAAATAAAATATAGCTGGTGTATTTGCTATACCCATTTAACGCGTTGACAATTTTCTGACAAAGTAAAGGCAAGTAAAATGAGTAAGATTAGTAAAATTAGTAAAATTAGCGAATAAGGAGTTCTGCTAATTTGGGAGGGGGTGAAACAGAAAGAGCGGAAGAGAGAACTTTGTTACACAACGATACATAAATCCAACACCACTTAGACGATAACGCTGTAGTGCTGAAGCTTTCACATGACTTACAGATTTTGGACAGGTTGTTTTGCACTTAAAGTATTTTTGCTCAAAAATATACGAAAGAGTCAGACAAAGAGACGGACAGGACAAACATACATATCTTGTTTTGCGAGGAAACAGTTTACTGCTATACTCACGCGATCCTGGGGCGTTTCAGACAATAATGAAGTGCCGAGATTGGGGCTGTCCGTGACCATTTAGGGGGGCCGTGCAACAATATTGGTAGGAATGTTTCGCACTTTACACGAGCTTACTGGCACTAGTGGGCCCCAAGGTGCTCGCACGCGATGCCACTGACCAAGAAGCTTGTTTTTTCGCTGCGTAGTCTTAAGGATAGAAGCTGACGTTTTTTATCTCTTTCTGCAAGACTTGGTGACAAACCTGCGGGGATCGCGATGTTTATCGTTGTCAACAAATGCGATCCAAAGGATTTTGTGATCAAGCTTCTGCCATCCCCACGGTTAGGTGTATCGCGATGACGATATTTGAATGAGACTCATATCAGCGTTACTAGTTGGTTCATATAGTGGACGTGAGCACTGCCTGAGCGTTTGATCGGTTTTCAGAGACAATCAATGCTTCACCATAGATCCGTGTAGTGGCTCGTGCCAAATAGCTGTGATGACGGGAATAGCCGAACCTTACCAATCTGGGAAACTCAGCGCGCGCCCGGCTTTACGAATTCTCGCGCGTGGCTATGAATCAGGGTTGGGCAGTATCGCGATATGAAATGTATCGCGATTTTCTACTGATGTATATATTCCTGTATCGCGATAATATTTTTCAACTGTATTTTATATTTCTGTATCGATATACATTTTCGGGTGTATTTTTGGTATCGCGCTGCTATTAGGGCCGCTGTATTTCGTTACAATTATAAAGTAACTGCTGACTCCACACAGAGTGTCAAGACCAAGTTTCGGTCAGGACGTTTTGTGTCACCTGATCGCACATGACTCCCTCTTTATTCTGGAACATTTAGCAAATGTTTTCCCAAACTTTAGAAGGTCAAATATTCTAGTATACTGCAAAGTTGAAAGGCGCTGTCGGCACGCCCAACTAACAGATGAAAGGATACGGGCTATTTGAACTTCATTCAACGGTGACGTTATAAGGTAATTGCTGAAAGAGGTCCTCCGGATTGGACATAATTCCTAGAGACTTCAGAAGTTATTTGGAAAGACACATATACTGATTTAAATGCTCTGGTGAAAAAAATCGCTTGCTTTCCTTACTACCTCACAAAATACTAGACGTTAATTTTGCGGTATATTTGATTCGAGCTTAATTCAGGTTACAACGTGCAGTAAATACTCGTTTCCTGATTTGAGAACAGAATCTCGTATTTTAGATCATGCTTCTTTTGTCCTTAGTATGCATGAGTGCACCATAATATAAATGTTGCTACACAACAATGTATTTTATTGTCTGAATTTTAGCCTCAGGAAAATGTATTTGCGTATTTTTATTTACAAATACTTCTCAATTTTCAAAAAGTATTTCTGAAACGAATTGCAGATACATTTTTATAAATGTATTTCAGAGTATGTTTTTTATCTGTTTTTGCCATGCATCCAGTACTTTTATTTTAAAATACTATGGAGAGTATTTCTGACCAACCTGCTGTGATAAACTCTGGCGGTATCATCGCTTTCAGATCACGTGGCCGCTTGTCCTCGTTGTGAGAGAACGCTGCGCTTTTGCTCAAAGTTTGTTGCGACTACTATTGCGTAGAGAAAAACAACAATTAACGCGTGTTTTGCAGGTAAGGAATGTCAAGAACATTTCTAAGACGTATACTGAACAGTACAAAAATCTGGCATCTCCAAGTTAAGACGAAAGAAAGTATTGTTCCCGGTCCATGAAAAGAATTCTCAGGACAAAGCTCCGGGTCCTGTTCAGACCTCAGACGCACTCCAGCCCACCCAAGTGATCATGGTGAAATGTCAAGTCGCCAATAAGAATGCTCCAACCACCCGGACACTAAGCGCCACAATCCTATCCTCCGTACAGGTATGCTTGTATTTGTTCTTCAACTTGTGGAGTCGAAATTCCTCAATCTTTTACAACGAAGCTGTGTGGCTAGGTTCTGTGGATTTTGTGTGCGTCAACAGAAACTCTACGCCAGTGGTTCTCAAATGGGGTCGCGGACCTTTGGGGTCGCAGGCACTCTAGTAGTCCGCAAAGCCCAGCATCATCAGTCAGTCCGGAAATAAGAAGATGTATTCTCAGATTCTGAAGAAACATTCATATTTTTGGTTCGTTTCTCGTACATATGTAAATACGAAAGTCTCGCTTCACACTAGCCCTTTGTTCTATTCATTTATTAAACCACTATCATAATTAAGTTATACATTTCCTCCCTCACCACGAACGGGGCCCTCCATCATCTCCAACGATCCAGAAGCGAGTGCGTGGAACATCGATGGTTGAAAACCACTGCTCTACGCTCGGACCACCGCACGCGCACGCCTTCCCCGTATGAAAGATTCGATGTAAATAACCACAATAAAGCGCTGACGAACGCGCGTGCAAGATGCTATTTGCGTTATGCTTTTGCTTTAGAACAGTTACTGCTGCAGACGCCAGCATGTGCGGCGTGGAACACCATTCCCTGCATTCATCTTGCTGCTGGAATTTAGCAATAGGTCTATTCAGTAGATGAGTTATCAATAGGCTACCATTTTTCGTGAGTCAGTAGACTCCTCGCGTAGATAATAAAGGTTTCTCGAAGATTTTCTGCATGTGCCGGCCCGCCTCGGCCATGTCTATGTT